>JAGKTI010017310.1:0-18620 GCA_018397915.1 Birgus latro | reverse complement strand
CACCAGCTTCAGTGTGGGGCTATTTTTAAAGCTTCAGATAGCCAGCAGGAGAGGGCCACCAGCCGCTCAGTAACTGCTTCCCTCCCTCGCTCACACCCGCAACAACCCTCCAGGGAAGACTGAATTTGTGACGGCAAACAGCCGCACCCTCGGACAAGCGATGGTCACCAGCTGCCCCTCCAGCAGCAGACTCCCAACATCGAGAACGGCCACTGGCTACGCCTGCAAGGAGGCAGTGGCCGCCTGCAAGGAGGCAGTGGCCACTAGCCGCGCCCTCCCCGCAACACACCCTGGAAGGGACACCGGTGATGGCCATTAGCCGCACTGCACCCCTGTGATGGCCTCCAGAAGCACTCGGGGTGCTAGCTTTGCAGGTCACGGCTCTCAGGTGATGGCCACAAGCCGCACCAAATAGTGGGCGATGGCCACCGGCCGCGTTATACCCACAGCCTGCCAGGGGCTCATGCTGCACAAGGGAGGAGACGGCCACTAGCCACACTGCCTTCTGTGCCCTAGAGGACCTAGCAACAGCCACCAGCCACACCGGGGAGGGAACGGCTAAGTGCCGCCCCTCGCCCCCTAACCCAGTGCCTTCCCCTCCTGAGGATTTCCCCTGTGCACCGAACTCCGGTTGTGGCTGCTCGCGTATCCTCACCCCTTCCCTGCACAGGAGTACTCTACTGGAGGAGCAGAAGTTGGAGCAGATTTGGAAAGGCCCCTATACACCCAGGGTCCATGCCCTACAACAAGGCCCCCGGCAGACCTCGACCCTGACAGACTCCTCAGAGACAGGAGGAGACACCAGACTCACCAGTCCTGCCGATATGTCCCCAAGTCCCCGGGGCATAACCTCTCTGTCCCAGCCCGAAAACGTTTCACCCGTCAAAATGGGCACTGACAGGTGTGCCTTCTCTCCCTGTTCTGGCCCAGCACTTAGTCCCCAACCCTCGGGCCCCCCCCGTTAGAGACGGGCGCCCTACCACGCCACCCCTCAGACCCTACCGGATGATCGAGCAGTACAGGGCCTCCTGACGAATGCCCCCAGATGACCTAGCCGTGACCGGCCTCCTAACGAGACCCCAGACGACGCAGCAGTGACAGGCCTCCTGACAAGGCCCATAGATGACCCAGTAGCTGTCAGGCCTCCCGACGACGACCCCAGACGCCCTAACGGCAGCTGGTTCTACTCCTGACAAAGGCCACCACCCTGGGCCACCTTTCTACAACCAGGCCCTCCCCAGAAGCAACACTGGCTCTGTTACCTGTCCCAGAGTCCTCAGGCCCTGTCCCTTGTTTTAGTTTATTTCTTGTGTTAAGTGTGCCACAGTCAGTATTGTGTCATTGTAAGAATTAAGGTAATACACGTGTAAGGTTTGTTGTTGGGTGTTTTTATGATCTGTTCCTCTTAGTTACCTTAAGTATACCCGGCCCGGTCTAGAAAGAGGACCCCGCACTAAGTGGCGTGTTTAAGGAACGAGGAGTGGGTCATAAAACACGCCGCACAACACTGGTGGCTAGCGTGGTTCTCGACCCAGTGGGTGGTAACAAGGAACACGGGAAATCTCGGCGAAATGGCGACAGTACCCCATGTTCAAATACCAAAATTCGACCCTGACCAATATGACATCCACACTTACCTAGAAATTGTTAAACCACTTTTGGACGTAGGGCTCAAGACAGACAGACAAAGAATAGCAGTAACCCTGCCTCTGCTGGGCAAAACAGTAGCCACTATTGCATCAAAAATCGTCCCAGAGCTGACATGGGCGGATTTGACCCAACTAATGACCCATGCAGTCATCCCCTCTTGAGGGAAAGTTGTGGCACTATCACAACTAGATTCCCTAACCTACAACGGAAACATCGATGACCCTCTCGTCCAGGCCAGGTGACTCGTCATCGCCGCATACCCGGAACACAGTAAGCAAATCCAGGAGCAACATGTCTTCAACACCCTGATCAGGATCCTCCCCAGTGCTATCAGGGAGCACTTCACCATACATGACCCCACGGGAGACCTGTACAAAGATATCCAGCTAGTACGTTGCCTCCTGGCCACTTGTACCACCCCACAACAGATTAGCGCCACGCAACCCACGGCCACCCCCAGTCCAGCCGAGTCCGACACCAGTACCCTCTATTTCCAGGGCCCACCCCTCACGCAAGCGCCCTGACACCAGAGGAAGCAACTTGATTTCCATCAATCCATGGAAATTCACATCTTGCAGCAACAAATGCCCTTCCATGACATTTGGGGGCAGCTCAGAGCTGCCCGACACAGAACTACCAACCAGGGGCGCTATAAGTTCTCATCCCTGGTCGACGAGGGCACCGAGGACAAAGTCCAAACAGCCACCTGCATCAACGCCGGGGAGGCAGAACTCAAGGACAATGATAAGCTCTAGCAGCTGGATTTTTTTAGGCCAAACCCCACACCTCCCCACGGTGGCGGGGGCCACCTCACAGAAATACCGCCCCCCAGTCTATAACAAGATGAGACTGAATGGGGTGAAGGCGATGCTTTTGGTCGATACGGGAGCGGCCAGATCCTGCCTCTACACTCATTTTAACTCCCGTCACCGCCCCTCCTTCGGCCTGTTTTTCCCCACCTCAATTCACCTGGTGGACACTGGAGATGTCCCCTACCCATACGTGCGGAGACCTGGGCCCTACATGCAGACACCCACCAGCAGGTCTCTGCACTCCACAAATTCATCATTTTTGATTAATTGTGCCATGTTTACGGTGGATGCATGGGGCTGGACCTCCTTCAAAAACTACGAGCCAACATGGACTGCTCCGAACGCCGCCTACATTTTCATTATCCTCCGGACTCCAACCCCAGCCCCTCTGCATGTGCGTCTCCCCCTCCCGCCCCTGCCCCTAGATCTCCCACCCCCACTCCTCCCTCACCCCCCTTCCCCCCTCCTTCCCCGCTACCATCGCCTCCACCCTCACCATTCCCCCTCACCATTAGGCCTGGCTACAGTTGAATAGACCCACTGGGACCTCCATCCTGTTCTCTACAATCCTGCCTCCTGAAACCCTTTCCTCCTGCTTAATCTCCCCCACCTTCCTCCCCCACCCACCACGATGCAGGGCGCATCGCGAATGTCGCAACCACCCCTCTCACCCAACCTAGAGGGTTAGTAGTGGGAGAAATGGAAGAGGCCGAGCCCTGCACACCTCCTCACTTCCCTCCCTCCTTTCCCCCCCTGCCCCCTCACCTGTCACCTCACCAAGGAGACAGCCTTCGCCACCTACTTCTGGACTTTCAGAACCTATTTGCGGCAGGACCAACAGGCGTTGGCCACACAACCTTACTGACCCACGAGATCCACACAGAAGGACCACCCATTCTTCAACCATCAAGACGAAAAAATCCTAAGCATCACGCTAAGGAAGACCGGCAGGTCCAGGAAATGTTGGATGCTGGCGTCATCTCATACTAAACCAGCATGTTGTCCTCCCCCATCGTTTTAGTAAAAATGAAAGACGGGACTATGAGGTTTTGTGTGGATTGCCGATGAGACAACTATGTCACCACCAAGGATGCTACACCACTCCCACGGTTCGAAGACTCCCTCGACTCCCCCCACGGGAAACAGCTTTCTCCACTAGCAACAGAAAGCATTATGAATTTAATGTTCTCCCCTTCGGACTCTGTAACGCCCCTGCCACCTTCTCCTACCTCATGAAGTCAGTACTCAGTGGCCTCACCTGGGACATGCCTCACCTACCTGGATGACATCATCGTTTTTAGCAAGACCTAGGACGACAACCTCCGCCACCTCAAGGTCTTTTTACACATCCGGCAGGCTAAGCTAAAGCTCCGATCCTCCAAATGCTTCCTGGCGGTGCATTCCGTTGCCTTCCTAAGGCACATGGTCTTCAAGGAAGGAATAGCTCCAAACCCTGATAAGCTTTGCGCCATAGGGGACCTCCCACTAACCATAGACGTCCATGAAGTCTGAGCTTTCTTGGGGCTCACCTCCTATTACTGGCAAAGTGTGATTGGTTTTGCCAACATCGCTAAGCCCCTCCACAATCTGACCAGGAAGGGCGAGCCCCTTGCATGGACGGAGGAAACAATCTCTGCCTTCAACACCCTAAAAGATCGTCTCATCTCCGCCCCCATTGGTGCCTTCCCCGAATACACCTTACCCTTCCGCCCGTACACGGATGTTTCCTTCGAAGCAATAGGCGCCATCCTCACCCAGGTCCAGGAAGGACCTGAACATATCATCGCGTGGTCCAGCCGCACCCTCAACCAAGCTGAAAAAAATTACACTGCTACTAAGCGGGAATGCCTCAGCATATTTTGGACGCTCGAGCACTTCCAGGCGTACTTCTTGGGCACGAACGTCACCATCATTACAGACCACCAATCTCTATAATGGCTCCGCCAATCCAACACCCAGAATGCGCAACTCATCCGACGGAGGAAGACGCTAGAGGAGTTTCAGTACAAGATTTCCTACCTCCCAGCAAACTCCACACCAATGCAGATGCCTTGTCCTGGCTGCCAGTGCATTCCATCCATATGGAACCAGATCTTGCACAACAATGGCGAGACCAAGACTGCCCCGACTGGATGCCCCCCCAAATCGTCGCCAAACTCCATCAGAAAGGCAACCAGCCATTCACACCCACAGGTCACATTGTGCTCGACCCCAAAACCACACTGAACACCGTGACCCATGTCTACTCCAACAACGGCATACACCTGGGCACCCAAAAGCTACTACAGCTGTTTTGGGATGTTTTTAGGACCCTGGCCCCCTCCTACCTGGCCCAACAAGTGGTCCAAGCCTGCCGGGCCTGCACCCTAGGCAAAGACATCTCTCACACTCCCGGCCCTACCAGAAAAATTACAGCACACAAGCCCTGGCAACTACTAGCCATGGACTTAATAGGCCCCTTACCCCCCAAAGCCAGCTACTGATACACAACCACATTAGTGGATACCTACTCTATGTTCCTCATTGTTTGCCCGAACAAAGAACACCATACCATGGCCGCAGAAGAAGCCCTCGTCCACCACGTCTTCCCATGATTTAGGGACTGCCCAGGGGCTGCATTCTAACAATGCGCCAGAGCTCACCAATAAAGTATGGAAAGAGCTCTCCACCATATTCGGATACCAGATCTCCCACTCCTCCCCTTACTGGCCACAGGGAAATGGAATATACGAGAGAAGTCATCGCACCCTCTTCAACCAAGTGCGAACTCACATAGAAGAAATGAAAAATTAAGACTGACCCACCCATGTGAAGACCCTGCAGTGGGGAATGAATTCTTGCCCCCGAGACGACGGCATTTCCCACCACAAATGTGTCTTTGGAGAGGCCCCTCTCCTCGTCCCCCTACTACATCACCACAAGCCCCCCATCACGCCCCCAACATCCAACCCCTTACACCACCTCAAGAGAAGTCTGCACCACCTCGAGAAACAACAGGACCTACAGCCAGACACCCTCCCCTCTAACCCCTACAAGCCAGGAGATTTAGTAGTGGTGGCTCAACTTCCTACCCCAAACAAGCTAGCCCCTCCTTTCAAGGGGCCATACACAGTCAGCCACATCCCCAACCCCTACCAAGTTTCCATATAATATCACGACACCCACCACACCTACCGCAAAAGACACATGCGACCCTACGCAGCTGGCACATTTCATCTTGCCTCACAACCTGTACTCACCAGCCCCATTGCCTCGCCATCCCCTATAACCTTTAGCTCTCCCCCTGATTCAGACACTCTATACCTCATGCCTTCTTCCTCCTCTGCACCCTCCCCCACCTCCTCCTCCCCCCCCTGCAACACCCCCCCCTTCCTCCTCACCTCCCCCCCCCCCTGCAACCTCACGGCATTCCTTCTCCCCCCCTGTGCACCCTCCTCTCCCACCCCCGCTTCCGCCTCACCTCACCAGTACCAAGAAAGTCATTTGAAATCCTTGGCCACACCACCAACCAGCCACTCAGTGCACATCCTACACCTGCCAACCAGCCACTCAGCGCGCCCGTACCATCCCTGGACACCCGCACTGCCTCACCACATATCCCACACAGGCCGCCACCATTGCATGTCACGACCATCCCCATCACTCACCACCCACGCCCACACTAACCACCACTGTCACCAGATCAGGACAAAAGTCTCCCGCCCTCCACCCCGATACACCAACACACCTTCACCCTCATCACCCACGACACCCACACCACCAAACACAGCTCCCATGACACCACATACACCAAGCCCTCTGGAAAAGTCCACCGAGCCCACTCCCAAGGGACAGCTCTGACTCCTTCCCTCTCCAGCGGCATAAAACGCCGGCCTTCACGCTGGTGCCAAGCATTCACCTGAAGCCCACCAACACCACACCACCAGTCATGAAAATTCGCAGCATCGTTTGGGCTCCAGCCCAAGGGAAAAAGCGATGGGTCAGGGGAACCCTCCACCAACTGCGCCTCCTTCAAGAATCCACTCAGCCCTCCATGCTGTTTGTTACATATTCTCACCACCAAGACACTGACACCATTACCCACCACTGGGCTTCCTTCCTTCGCCACCTCATACCATGGACACCGGACCACCAGCACCCATACATACCACCTACAAGGGGACGTGACTTCTCCCCCACAGATGGTGGTGAAATGTACTCCAAGACACCCCACCTGGACACGACAACTACAACTACCCTGGGAGGAGACAACTGAGGGGTGAATGCAGTGAATGCGGGCTCAGCGCCAGAATTCCTACCTGTACCTACCCCCTACCCCCATCCTCGCACTCAGGTGCTTCACCACCAAGGTATCAGTCGCGGTGCACTATACCTCAACCGGACTAGCTCTCGCAAGCTTCAGGACGGGGCTATTCTTATAGCCTCAAATAGCCTGAAGGAGACAGCCAGCAGTCACTCAGTAGCTGCTTCCCTCCCTCACTCATACCGGGCAATGGCCACCAGCTGCTTTTGCAACAACCCTCTAGGGTTGTTGCGAAAGCGGCAGGTGGCCATTCCCCCCAGACAAGCGACGTCCACCAGCCGTGTCTATGGCAGCAGACTCTCAATATCAGTGACGGCCACTAGCCGTGGCCTCCCTGCAACACACCCAGGAAGAAGGACACTGGTGATGGCCATCAGCTGCACCTCTGTGATGGCCATTAGCCGCACCTACACCCCTATGATGGCCTGCAGCTGCACTTGGGGTGTAGTTCTTGCAGGGCAAGGCTCTCATGTGACGGCCACTAGCCGCACCCGTGGGCAGGCGATGGCCACCAGCCATGTTACACCCACAGCCAGCACGAGGCACGGACCCTCAGTGACGGCCTCCTGCCACACGAGGGAGGAGACGGCCACTAGCCGCTCCGCCTTCTGCACCCTAGGGGACCTAGTGACAGCCACCAGCATGCTGGGGAGGTAACGGCTACACTCCACCCCTCGTCCCCTACCCCAGTGCCTTCCCCTCCTGAGGATTTCCCCTGTTCGCCCAACTCCAGTTGTAGCTGCTCGGGTATCCTTGCCCCTTCCCTGCACAGGAGTACTCTACCAGAAGAGCAGTAGTTGGAGTAGATTCAGAGAGGCCCCCTTAGACCCTACAACGAGGCCCCCGGCAGACCTCGACCCTGGCAGACTCTTCAGAGACGGGATGCCACAGTAAACCCCTGACAGAGGCCCAGTTGAGGAGAGACCACAGTCCCCAGTCCCACCGATACGTCCCCAAGACCCCAGGGCATAACCTCTCTGGCCCAGCCCAACAACGCCCCTCCCGGCAGAGTGGGCACTGACAGGTGTGCCATCTCTCCCTGTTCGGGCACAGCCCTTACCCCCCCCCCCCCCCCCCCCCCCCCCGCTAGAGACAGGCGCCCGTACCACACCGTCCCTCAGACCCTCCTGGATGATTCATCAGTACCAAGTCTCCTGACAAAGGCCGCCCAGCCAACCCAGCAGTAACCGGCCTCCTAACGAGGCCCAAGACAACCTAGCAGTGACCGGCCTCCTGACGAGGCTGGACTGAAACATTTTTTCATACATCTGTCCAACACATTTCGAGGACATGTGTTGACGCGCCCTGAGGAAAACTTCTGTATCTGTGGCCAGAGAAACATGTCAAGCCTCTCTCAGCCTAGGAACATTAGGCAGCAGGAAGAGGGAGGGGGAGACCGAGGTTGAGATGGAAAGATGGACTGGGGAGGTATAGGGCCGTACTATAAAAACTACATGCCACTATTGACGAAAGGGAGCGTCTGATGTTCCAGTTTTTCGTACCATAAACAAATTTGCTGTTCACAGCAGGCGATCCTCACCGGTTATGGCGTAAAATAGTAGTGGAATGTGATAGGAAGATAAACGCCACAAGAACCCCCCCCTTTCGTAAAACAGATTTAAATATTCATAAATACGTTAACTGTTTTTCCGTTTATAAACACAGAATAATTCAGAAATAAAATTCTCTGTAGCAGGCTAAAATATATGTGAAATACAAGGCTGTTCATAAAATTTTACAAGACTAAACGTTTCAGTAATGAATACGAGTAAATAAAAACTTCTACTGTGAGGTCGTGGCGCGTAATATTGTAGTTACGATATCAATTTACCCTTCCTTTGTTTCTTTCAGACTACCTGTGTACTTTCTCAACAGATTTTTGAAACGGGAACTGTTTGAAGTTTTTGTGTATTGTGCTGTGGTTAGGGCATTTGACGGCAAGCCACTAAGCTTCTGCCTCTGACCCAACAACATGCTTGTGTTACAATTCTTGCCTATGAAAAATCACGAAATAAATGACGAGTATGAAGTGTATATACAATATTATATTACATGGCAGAAATTACACATTTCAGAGATGGGTCAGCGTTGGTAAATGATTAGTTTGGTTTGTATTTTTCACTGGCTTTAGTGTCCTCTTTCACAGTTATGTTACAGAAATTGGTAATAAAACACAGACAAATTTTTCATCAGTACCAGCAAGTATGTGTAATCACTTAAGTTATTTATTGAAAAATGTGATTCGTTTTTGCGCCAAAATAAATTGATAAGCTGAGGAAGTTGAGATATGTAAGGTTACAAGATGAGTGAACTGGTTGGTTAGGAATCTGGCTGAAATATTTTCCTGTTTCAATTAAGCACTCAGATTTGAGCATAAATGTGGTGGCTTTAATGAATAATTTGTTAGTAAATGCAAATTATTTCATTAAAAAAAAAATGATGCATCTTTCTATCCCGAGAGCTTTTCTTACATGTAGCTAAATAATTACAAGCCTAAGGAAATGGCCTGTACAATGCATATATAATATAAAAAATAGTTAAATTGTTAGAAGTGACAGCTGTTGTAATGGAGAAGCAGATGGGTGTAGGACAGGCATGGAATATTGGTTAGGGAGGGTTATACAAAAGCATGAAAGGTGCAGTTAAGCAATGACTGACAAACAGGAAGTAATGAGATAAATATTTAGTGAAGGAGACCAACATCAAGCATATGACCAGTTTAGGACAAAGCTAGGAAAACAGAACAGAAACAGAAATGACTGAAAGTACTATAGAGGTGGAATGATTTCTGGGAAAAAAGGAAAGCTTATCTAGCAGACTGAGACAGAATAAAAAAAAAGAGAATAGTGTGCAATGTAACTTACGAAGTCAGTGCACACTTCTTAAAGGGAAAGGTAATAATAAAGAATGTGCATACCAGAGTAGTATAATTACTGAGCTAAACTGGACATTTACCAGTAATATCTGAAATAGGAAAGTGGCAATAATGTGGGGAAAACTATAAGTAGATATATACCCGTAGGTACTGAATGAACAACTGTTCTAGTACACACATCTGATGACCTATATTTTCCAATATGGTCTGCTGGCATGGCTGGATGATGTGGAAAACAACTGTTGAAAAAGAATGGAGGAGTGTTACTGCATCCATCTTGTGTTGGTGCTGCAGTGAATGTCACCATTCAACCAGCTATGTAAATAAGTTAATTAGCCTCCATGAAGAAATACGAGTTTTTAGGGGGAAAAAAAACAGAGCACTTTCACCACTCCCACGGAGACCGCACAAAACCGATAGATAGTTCAAGCGATCTAGAGCTGGAGTCACAGGCTCAGTAGCCTCTTCCAGGGTTCTTCTGTGAGTTTTTGTGAGTTTAAAAATAATTCTCCAGTAACTCTGTATATACATCTTGCAATATAAATTTAGAAACACATGATGTACTGCTGCATGAGTAGAGGTGCACATAACCTGGATAAACTGCTGTATAATTCATGACTTGTGAGCTGGCCGGAATCATGGAAATCTATGAAGTATGCAATAACACACTCACTTTGCTCAGATGAATTCATATCTGGATAATCTCAATAATTATTACATGCAAATAACTGCAAAAGGAGGATAAATCACAAATCATTCCTAGTCTGTACTGTACACTGTATTTTGCTTGTAAATGCATCCTCTGCATGAGTTCTATCATCATCTCTTACCAATTCTATCGCAAATATACTTATTTCCTACATAAAAATAACAGTTTAGAATGGGTTAGCGAACTGTCTGGTTTATTACACAGAAGAAACATTCTAAATCTGAGAGCTTTAAGTGCTCATGCAGCGCATTCTCGCCCGCTCTAGCGACTGTCGGGGCATTCAAACGCCAGACCTGGGTTTCGCCAAGACTGACGGTCCAGATTTTATGTAGTAAGGATGAACGACGCTCAGGAACGTCTGACGACTGATCGTCGCCGTTGGACCGCCTAAACTTTGGGTTTTTATAGCACGGCCCATAGGAGAGAGGGGTGTAAGTTGGAGGGAGGGCAGCGAAATGGCAGGAGACAGGGCGACATGGAGACAATTTATTTGTGGCCTTCCCTTACGGGATTAAGGCACCTGGCTATAGATAGATAGATAGGAAGAAAAGAAGCAGAGGAGGTAAAATATTTAATGCGCTCTTGTTCCCATCAGTGCATACAGTTCGCGAGCAAAACGCGCCACGCCCTAGTCACCTTGGCTCCACATGTACAAACGTATTACATAAATCAGAACAATAACACCTCTACCGACATCAGAGAATCCACCGCGCGGGAAACCGGCCTGAGTGGTGTTATACAAGCGGCGGAGAATGTTGATGCCCGGGGGTTTCGTCACGTCCGATAATACACTTTCACAGACAACGGCAAGGCGCTGACGAGGATCCTACGCGTGGTGGCACTGCTTGAGGTGGAGCCAGGTCTCACTTTCCCCTGCATGTCGGCGTGAGAAGAACCCTGGTCTTACCCAGGCGAGGCACCGATCCCTACTCGGTGGATGTACTGTATTTTACCTGTAGGAGGCCCCACAGAAGAAGCTGCTGTAGTAAATGAAGTGAGGCGCGGTGATCATAGTTTTAATACTCATAGATAAATATCTAGATAGATAGATAGACAGAGAGATGAATAAATAGATAGACAGATAATTAGATAGATAGCTATGTACATAAATAGCACAGAAACACAGACTACTAGATAGAAAGATGTTCCCAGCGTATATACTGTATAGCTCAGTGGTTCTCAAACTTTTTGGTACCGTTACCCCCGGCAGTGCTGTGATAGATCACCATTACCCCTGCCCCATTCTTCTTCAGTTATGTGAAATTAAAGGAAAGAAAAACATTGGAATACTTAATTTTAATGCATTTATATGTAAGAAATTAATTTTACGCAAAAAATTAAGAATTTAGAGATTATTCCTTTGACAAAAAATTAAAATTAAAGTATTGTTCCTTTTATTAAAAATTGGAATTAAAGCATTATTTCTTTGGTAATTAATAGGAAATAGACATTATTGCTGCATTATTATTTATTCATTTATTTATTTGTTTATTAATTATTTAATTATTTAATTATTATTATTTACTCCAAAGAACTATTACTTTCAGAAACTGTCTCGTTACCCCCCAGAAACGGCTTCATTACCCCCACGGGGGTAATTACCCCCAGTTTGAGAACCACTGATATAGATAGATAAAAAGAGAGATGCATAGAGATAGACAAATATATGGATAGATAAAGATATATTGTTGATAGATAAATGTATAGATAGATAAAGATATACTGTTGATAGATAAATAGGTAGTCAGATAGATAGAGCAAACAGATATGGGGAAATCGATAGAATGTTCCATAAAAAAAATACCAGCAACGACTCAGAAGAAATATATTGCCGGCAGAAAATAGTAAGAAAAAAGGAAGAATTAAGAGAGGAGATCGTTTGCTTAGCGGTGCGTTACTGTGATAGGCCTGGGTGAGAGAGAGAGAGAGAGAGAGAGAGAGAGAGAGAGAGTGTGTGTGTGTGTGTGTGTGTGTGTGTGTGGGAGAGAGAGAGAGAGAGAGTGAGAGAGTCAGTTTCCACACCACACCCAATCTCCTTACACCTAATGCAATTCTCTCCACAGGTAAAACATCAGGTAAAGCTCAGGTGGTGGACATTAAAAGGCTTCTGGGCCGGACACATTATGTCTGTGCTGAGCCAGCCACTCTCACGCTGACCCACATTTTCGCGGCGCAATATTTTTATTTGATCCCTCTGTGTAAATAAATTTTTCGTGATAAAATGTTGGTTTGGTCTCATTTTTAAAGCTGAATAGTTGTACTTTATCGTAGTATGTTCAAGAAAGGAGAACAAAGAAAATAAAATGTCAAAACGACGAGTTGATATGGTGAAAAACGAAAAATTTATACCTTGCCGTAGAAAAATATTCGGCAATATAAATCTAATAAGGATATGTAAATCTGGTTTATACCATTGAAAACTACAATAAATTACCTCTACAATGATATATAGATTATGGTAATTTTTGCATTTTATTGCGCGGCAAAGCAAAAGGAAAGAGATGCAACAATTTTATTTTTTCTCGGCAGCATTTTCACTTCTCAATCTTATTCTTTGATCGGTCAGTGTAAATACACTTTTTATTATAGGATGCTGATTGTGGTGTTATTTGGAAGCTGAAGATTTGTACTTTATCGAAGTGTGTTCAAGACAGGGAAACAAAAGAAATAAAAATTCAACGTGACGAGTTTCAGTTAGGAAAAAAACAAAAATGTTATACCTTGCTGCAGAAAAATGTTCGCCAAGAATAAAGTATTAAAGAAACAAAGCCTCTATACCCACAGTAGCATAGCACTGGACGGCACTGGTATACAAGTTACACTGATAGATACAGCACTCCCGGAGATGGGCGCGAGCGCACGCGGGAGTGTTGTCCAGGTATCACTCGAATAGGGAGTGGGGGGGGGGAGTGGACTGAACTATTCCACTACTAGGGAACACTTCGGGGGATAGTAGGTGTAGCTACGTCCAGTTATTCTCACAAAGGTGCCGATCACTGGAGAGGGAGAAATTAATATTTGTTTTACAAAGGGGTGGCACTGCTTTCATTTTGTAGTTTAGTTTTCACAGGAGCACTTTATTGTTTAGTCAACACTGGGAGAGAGTGTTAACATATAGACAAAGGACTTCACTGTGCTCTGTATGTTGTACACCGTCACTGTGATTACACTAAGGCTCGTCCAGTCCTATGTGCTGAGGGTCTCTGGGAAATTATTTGAGCCAATGCACTGAGATGGAATACACTACACGTTACAGTCACGGCTGGGGAATTTCACTGGTCTATATTGAGCACTCTTATATGACACTTTCACTTTCGCTATTTACGTCGTCTCCCGGTATCTGGCCGGTGGGGCTCAGGGAGACTTGCCCTTCCTGGAGCCCGCGGGAGGTGTGTGGGGCTCGGGACTGGGGCCAAAGAGGGAGACCAGACAGGTCTGATGTCGGCTCCGGGGAGTGCCAGGCTGGGCCTCTTTGCCAGGCAGCTCTCGGCCTGGAGTCCTAGGGTAGGCCCCGGGGAGTCTGAGGATCAAACTCACTGGCACCCGGGGCTGCCGTCGGGACAGGACTGCGGCAACTGCTGTAGGAAGGAGTCGCCATCAGGGTCACCTCACGGCAACCTCGGGCTGGAGGCGTCACTGCTAGGACTTGGCTCTGGCGACCGGGCTGGTGGGACCTCTGCCTCGAAGACTGCACTGGAAGGACAGGCTGAAGGGAGCCAAGGCCCTGGATCAGGCCTTGGAAATGCTCCGACCAGGGGTCTCCCCCGGACTCACCTCCTGGAGGAGGTACGTCCTGCCCGGCCACAGGAAACAGGGTGGTCCAGGCAAGGGACCTCCCCATCAAGAGACGCCCTAAGAGCAGAGGGTGAGGAGCGGATAATGGCCTGCTCAGACTCCCCCGATCGGATGATGGCCTGCACGGCAGTTGCTCCTCCCTGTCGGACTGTAGGGAAAACACGAGTCGGGGCTTACTCTACCCTGCCTCCTGAAAGGGAAAGGTGGTCTCCTCTAGGATGCTGGCCTGCTCAGCCTCTTGCCCGACACGGATGATGGCCTGTGTCGTGGTCCCACATGACCCTGCACGAAGGGACGGACGATAGCCTATCTCGCGATGCTGCTCTTTGGGGGGACTGCAGGAGAGGAGCGGACGATGGCCTGCTCAGCCTTCCCTGACATGGATGATGGCCTGTGTCGCGGCCATATGCAAGGAGTAAGCAACTAAGGAACAGACGATGGCCTGTTCTGTCTCTTGCCCAGCATGGTCGATGGCCTGTGCCACGGTGTTGCTGGGAGTTTTGGAGGCAACTCCACCCCTGACCTGGCGAGGAGAATTTTTGCCCAGACAAGGTAATGATTCCTACTCAAATTGTGCAGTGTCGGTTGGGAGCAAGAGGGCGTCGGGGATTTGTACAGGTGAATCACTCCTGCCCGGAGCCGCTCTGTGTCAGCTGCACACCTCCAGTAGTCCTTCATGGGCTGGGGGTATGGTTGTCATCTGCAGCCATCGCCAGGTTCTTTGACTCACGCATTTCACCACTCTCTCCCGGGGAGAAGTCACGTCCCATGGCTGGAGGTGGTAGATGTCAGCATTGCTGGTCTGATGGAGGGGCATGCGATGCTGCAGGAATGCCATACAATGGTGGGTGGTTAGGTTGGGTGCCTGGTCTAGGGTGTAGGCCACTCTCAGCGTGGAGGGGCGGTGAATGTGTTGTTGGAGTCATTGCAGGTGTTGGGTGCCCCAACTGGGATGGCGTTGTCCCTTGTGACAGAAACCAGATCACTCTCTGGATGCGCATGGTGGCGGTGATGGTGGCGCTGGGGAGAATGCTGGCCAGGGGCAGGTAAGGTTGGCTTTTATGGCTGGGTGGTCGTGGAGCAGGTGTTTCCCTGGGATCCCGGCGACGCTGAGGTTTCTGCTGGCTTGGTGGAGGGAGAGTTTAGTATGGGAGGTGATGGGTGTTATTGTGGATGGGTTGCTGTCGGAGGATGAAGTGGTGGGTGTGGGCGTGGAGGTGTATCATGCTGGTGGGTATGAAACGCGCCTGGAGCGGGTGGTGGTGGTGGTTAAAACTGGGGTTGGAGGGAAGGGAGAATGAGGCGCAGGAGCGGGGGTGGGCGAAGTTTGTGGCGGTGAGGTGCAGGCGGCGGCAGGTGGGAGTGAGGTGGTGTCTTTGTTGGTAGCGAAGCACGGCATGGAGGGGGTAGGGGGAGGGTGTGGAGAAATGGTTGGGGTGGGGGGTGGTGGATAGGATCCTCCAATGCTGAAGTGACTGCTTCCACTTGATCCACCTGATCCTTCAGTGCTGAAGTGACTGCTACTTGATCCACCTGATCGACCTCTGTTCCTTCCTGATCCACTTTCTTGTCCTATTGATTCACTACCGAAGGGGATGCTTTCTCTTGATCCACTTTCATTGCTGTGATCACTTGATCCACCTCTATATCAGCTTCCACCAAGTGATCCACGTCCTACTGATCGACCTATCTTGAATGGCTCGATCCACCAGAGCTTCCACCATGACCAGATGAGCCTCCACTTCCCTTTCCACCTGATGATCCACGATCCTGGCTGCCGCTGGAAAAGAAAGAACCAAATGCGTGGCCAGAGGGAGTAGTGTACGTGTATCCTCCTGATTCCTTGCTGCTTCCACTTGATCCACTACTGCTGAAGTGGATGTGTAATGCTGAAAATGTTAGTATGTAATTTAAGTATAATATAACTAGTATAAGTGTGTTATAAGTTAGTATAAGTATAGTGTAAGTATAATATGTATGTAATTAACGTTAGGTTATGTATGATGTAAGTGTAATTCTGGACCCTGTTAAGATGATGCAATGTATGGGAAGTGGACCTTGTAATTCATTTTTTGGGCTTGATCTTAGTTAAGTTGTAGTAGGGGTGCATTACTGTTAATATGTGGACCGTGTGGAGCGAGTTGGACGCGCAAATTCATGTCTGGTTTTGATAAAGAGGCGAAGAAAGTTGATTCGATATTAAAATTCGCGATGAGTCATATTTACACTTGGAATTTAGAATTTTGTATTTGAGTTTGTGTTTATCATCGTGTTGTACTAAATAATAATGTCTAATAGCTTAGGTAAAGTCTGATTATTGATTATGGTCATTGTTAGCCGTGAAATTAATTTATTTTTCACTGTCGCCAGATCACGTAGGCCAGTACCAACGCGAACAAAGAAAAATTATGTCAATGCGTGAGTTTAGGCATCGATTTAAATTATTAGACCCATTTTCTTGCCACAAAATTTAAATCATCATAAGTCATTTTGTCTAAGTAAAGGACTGTGTAAATTCCTTATTGCAAATTTCCTGGACGATGGTATAACAAGCTGGCTTTAGAGTAATTGGTCGAGGTCAGAACCGGTAGTAAAAACGTCGTGGGTTTTAGCGGGGCGTCCTACCCGCGGGGCATCACTTCTCGCTGTAACCTCATGGAGGACGGAACTCCGCAGGTATAGTCCCAAGTAATTCACGGTATTCTCCCACATACGTCACAATAATTAGTTGTCATTCTAACAATATATAAAGTAAGTTGTCTGATAATATTTTCCAATACTATAATATAACTTCTCGCTGTAACCTCATGGAGGACGGAACTCCGCAGATTGTGGTGCGGTGACATCAAGTCGGGATTGCTGTCTGGGTCCGCAGTCCTAGTGCCAAAGCCCTTACACATTTCCACTTAGTTCCTTTCAATTCACAGTGTCGTTAATGTTGTCGTATGGTCCACTTAGTAAGCCTTTTATTCATGAAGTGTAATATTTTGGTTATAAGTGAGTGAGAAGTGGAGTGTTGTATTCCTCTATGATGCAGAGTTCTGCGAGAGCTGAGTCTACATATTAAATTATTCTTGGGATTCAGATTATTTACATAGTTATGTTATGTTGTGCAAACCCATGGAAAATAGGGAGGATTTCTTTAAATGTAGAGTAAACTGTGTAACACGTTGTAAACCTGGGTATTACTACGAGTCCTTTTGAGACTGTGGTTTCTGTGAGTTTCTCCTGTGGTTGTAATTTTCTATATCACAAGTGTACCTAAGTGACGAGTAGAAAGAGGTCGAGTTGAGTGAATTCTTTATGTACGGGTGTTTTGTATCGGGCGAGTAGTACTTCTGTGAGCAGATTAATCAACAACTTGTTGAGTGTAGAGCCCAAGGGACTTCTGAATTGGTTTACTCTTATATAATCATTTGAACTCTGATATGTGACACAGGTGATTTATAAACTGTGGAGATGAGAGCTTCCATTCTCTCAGATAAACTGGTGGTATCGGAGACTAAAGTATTACTATGCTCCAGTAACTAATTCTTGTTCATAGTTCTGTTCATTCTATGTAATATAAGGTTAGCAATATAGATAAGTATACTTTTCGTATGTGTTTGGCATAAATCCTCTAGGAAGTAATTCATGAGACCGAGTGGCCTGCAAGGCATGTTTCATCTATAAAACCCACGCTCTCGTATATTATTCTCACGCAACCCTGTTACTGCCGTAGGCCTCATTGTCCCCTCTTCCATCGTACTGGACTAATATCTTTAATACTTTTTTTTTTCCGGCAACCGCTGGATGGTGGCAGCATACCAAATTATTTCAGTTATTATCTGTTGATGTTTCTTCCTGGTGTTAATCAAATTAGTGAGGCCTTCTTAATAACTCTTGGATATCTACTCTGGCAGTAAACAGAAAACATCGAATTAAATCAATTCATTCAGATTTGGATATAGATAGATCATACTCATTATTAATGGAACGCGAAAATTATCTCCCTTACACTGGTGTCATGTGCGGTGGAATTATCAAATTATAATGCAGTTTAAAATTTCATTGTTACACTGGTGGTGTCTGCGGTGGAATATTCATTATAACGTAGATAGAAAAAATCCTGCGTTACAGCTGCTTCCACTTGATCCACTGCTGCAACCACGTCCACTTGATCCACTACCACCTCCGTGTCCACCTGCTCCTCCAGTGCTAAAGTAACTCCTTCCACTTGATCCACTTGATCCACCCCTGTATCCTCCTGATCCACTTGCACCTCTTGATCCATTACCGAAGAGGCTGCTCTCTCGTGATCCACTTTCATCATTGTGATCACTTGATCCACCTCTCTGTCAGCTTCCACTTGATGATCCATGTCCTCCTCTGGAAACTAGGAACTTTGCACCCACGGCTCTTCGCCTATCTTCCTGGCAGAAACACCCAACAGTGGCTCACCTCCTTTCTGGGTGAGCTGAGAAATGGCCGGGGAAT
>JAGKTI010017309.1:3433-18620 GCA_018397915.1 Birgus latro | reverse complement strand
TATCTCATTTAATCACAGGCCACACTTTTACTTCATTTAATAACACCTCACACTTTTATCTCATTTAATAACACCTCACACTTTTATCTCATTCAGTAATCCATTTCACTTTTACCTCACACACTAATCCTTTACACTTTTATTTCATTCACTATTCCTTTACACTTTCCATACTGACTCATTAAACCTTTGGACCAAAGATCCCCTTTTTTATCATATTATTCTCTAGCGTATAAGAAGCGCTTTTGTGTTTCCAGTGTGTGTGTGTGCGCGCGCGTGTGTGTGTGTGTGTGAACCAAGGTGAAGTAAGGTAGAGCGACCTGAGATACAAACTAAGTTATCTCGAGTTTGACACAGTTTCAAGGAAGTGAGAGGGGGAGTAAAATTCAAGAGTCAGCAATATTTTGGATCCAAGTTCCAATGTAGCACTGATTCCTCCTATGTGGGTATGTGGGCCATGGGTCAAGGAACAGTTGATTCAGTTTAGGAGGCGGGACGCAGAAAAGTGGAGCGGACCGGAACTCTCCTACAGGTGTACCGAATTCAAACCTTACTTTCTGTCTTCCTTTTCTCGCTGTGTGTGTAGTGGTCTGTCTATCAGCATTATGTTTCAGACAGCTCTGACCCGTACTTGGTAGAAATGTTACGGGTCAGCCAAGAGATTAATCCATTGTTTTTATGACAATAGGCTAAAGATCAAGGTCACATGTCAAGACAACGTAGTGAGCTTTTATTCGATTTAGACCATATTTCGTGGAGGGCTTGAGGGTACGGTAAGATCAAAGATATTCGGTTTTTGAAACAAAAGTCAAGGTCATAGGACATGGTCAGAATTCGACTCGTGTATGTTTGTCTGTGAACAAACAAGCTAAAATAGTTTTGATCTGACCTGGACTAATCTTGGTGGAAATATTATGGGTCAGCCAAGAGTTTCCGAGAATAATAGGTCAAACGTCAAAATCACACGACAAAGTCAGCTTGGGCGGTGCTAACCTATTGGTGGAATAGTTTAGGATGGGGCAAGAATTAAGAAATTTGATATTGAGAAAAATCAGAGTTCTGGATAACAAGACAAGGTCAGAGGTCAAGGTCATATATCAATGTCACCTTAACAGCTTTGATCCGAAGTAGCTCAAACTTAATGGAAGTGTTGAGAGTAAGACAAGGACGAAGTGATACGATTTTGAGAACAGTCTATCACAGGTCGAAACAAGAAGCGGTGCCAAGGCACAGCAAACCCGTCACCGGTAGTCATTTTAGAGCTGACGTATAAACACAACAGTATATCTAGTCAAAGATGTCACATATCATATTTGGAGTAAATCGGGTGAAAATTGACGACTTACGCCAATTTGAAAGTTAAGGCCCAACCCACCTGACAATGACCCCTCAATCGCTAATTGGGGGGGTGATCCCCATGCTGTAATGAGGCATGTTATGTGATGCAGATTTGAAAGATACACCTTTATGTTTTGGTTTCATGTTGATATGACGAATTTGGAAGGAGTCATGACGAAAAAACGATTTTCACCCTTTTCCCCCTCTTTTTTTTTTTTTTGGGGGGGGGGGGGAGTCCACAGCTGGGCCTTGGCCCAGTTTGGCCCAAAATCTGATCAGGTGATCAGAAGGTCATAACCCATCATCCCTGTAATTATAGTGAAATCGCAGCAGTATTTTTTGCGTTAACAGACAGACGGACAGACAGACAAACCGAGTAAAAACAACACTCGTCCCCGAGGCCCTCCGGCCGGGGACGAGCAATCGAAGGGCAAAGTCATATTTGTGCCACAAAACCAATAGTAGAATGCAAGTGTTGCTCTCTCTGAATGTCCTTTATTATTTATTATATTAATTACGACAAGTGGATACTTGGATCCACCTTGGTATAGCATTGACTATCCGAAATTACCTCAAGAATAACGCAGGACACCCTGTGAGAAATGCATATTCCTCCCATTTCTAATGTGGGACACAACTACCTCCCACCGAATTAATTAGTAAATACTCTCCGTTAACTATGTTCTCTTTATTTCTGTGACAATGATCCATGGTCCCATGTTCATTTGACGTACATTCTCGTTCGTACATACATACACATCTTTTATGCCACTCTTATTACATTTTCGCGCAAAAGCGCGAGAGGCTAATCTTCTGTCTGCCTATCTGTCTGTATAATAACAAGCTATTGGAAATACTGTTGGAATCAACTGAACCAAATTTGACGTAATGACTGAGAAATATTAGCAGATCAGGTGATTAATTTTGATCAGAAACAAATAATAGGTCATAGGTCAAGGGCAATGCCAAATCATTTTAAAAATCTGATTCTGACCAAACCTAATCGACGGGATGAGGAATAAGAAAAGGTGACGTGATTCAGTTTTGAGAACAATCGGTCAAAGGTAAAGGTCACAGAACAAGGTAAAAGTTTAGGTTCGTTTACTCAAATCCGTTTGAGTGTATTTCGATTAAACTAGATGAAGCAATTTAAAGGTAACCAAGAATCAACTTATTCTCTTTTCGGAAGACTAGGTCAAAAGTCAAGTCAATTAACAAAGTAAGGTCAATTTAGCCCCGACTGAAACCAAACCTGTTGGATGGGCTGAGGATTAGGTTACGATGTAGTAATTCGATTTTGTGAGCCAGCCAATCAAAGGTTTGGACCTAGTGCAGGAGTAAACACAGTATTCGACTTTATGACCCTTCCGCAAGATCATTAGGCATTGTCGTGTCCAAGCAAGTTGCTTATTAGTTTTAATGCTTGGTGACGAATCAAACAATCAACTGTAGGATAGATCAGACGAGGGGAAGTGCTTCAGGTCATAACCTCAGCAAGACTGCTGGCTGTAAAACAGCGAGAATTCCATTTTGCCACTACGAACAGAGCGCAACGGGAGGGACTAACAAATGACACGGAAAAAACACCGGCCAAACACACCGCCAAGTACGGCCAACCAATCAGTAAGTGAGGTTCATGGCCCAGCTCCGTTCTCATTGGCTACAACCAATACACGCACACGCAGGCACACACAGCCAGGACGCGCTCCTCCGCTTCCGTACCACTACCACAGCAATGCTTTTCTTGAAGGACTTCCAAAATTACTTCCTGTGGCGGAAGGTGTTCTCATCCCAGGCCGCATTACTGAGTATGGGTGAAAATTGTGCTATCCAACGAAAATGCGTTTTCCGGCTGGTGGTCTGTGAACTTCCATTTCACGGCCCGTTAAATGTTCATTGTGTCATAGAAATTAATTGCCATTCGTCGCCTGATATACCGTAATGACTCCACATGGAAAGAAAGTATGTGTGTGTGTGTGTGTGTGTGTGTGTGTGTGTGTGTGTGTGTGTGTGTGTGTGTGTGTGTGTGTAGGAAAAGTTTCTCCATAGAGCTTCAATATTTTCTCTAGCTAACTATCCATATGTCATTTAACCATTCCACTAATACAGGAATGTGTGGCTGCAAAGTACTCGTACTATGACTGGGTTTGATTCTGTCTTAGACAGGAATTTTTAGAGAATGCAGCAGCATGTTATTTTATGAGTTCTCACATGTTCACACTGTCAACGTTAGACAATGACACATAATATATAGACATTCTCACTCACAAAATGCACTCATTCCAACTCTACTTTCCACATGCAGTCCACATGCTACATTCAAAAGGCCACCCACACATAAGGTATCTTCAAAGGAGCTGAGTTTTGCAGATTTCATAGCGCCTCCTTCTTAGCAATTTATTCTGCATATTTCACCACAATATTCACTCCCCTGTTACTGATGCCGATTATGCCATTATTAAGACGATAAAATGACATACAAGATGATGCTGAGATATTTTATGAAAAATGAAATAGTTGCGATGAAGTATCATACACTACTCCACAACTACACCCGTGCATGAAGCAGTGGGTGGGAGTGGGTCATCTCTCCATTGACAAAAGGTGGTGATCCCTGACACTACACATCAACTGACCTTGGCCTTCACAAATTTATCCTTATGAAGAAAAGAAAGAGCCTATTGCAAAGAGCCTACAAAACTCGTTTTCTTTTTTAGTGTGAAACCAATGAAAACCAACGGGAAAAAAAATCAAGGTTTGCCTATTTCAAGATGCCTTGATGCATTGAATATATAAAATTGAGATTACTATGCAGTGAGATAGATAAACTAAGGAAGATAATTCCAGAGTTGACTAAATGCATCCATTAACTCCTACGCGCTGGGTGACGTGTATAGCCATCACGATTTTGGGCGCAGAGCGACGTCGGTTGATGTATATACCTGCAAGCATCTTCCTGCTACTCTTTCAACCTGCGACCATTTTCTATGACAACCATAGGGTAGGTAGGTACCCAGGATATCCCACTGATGCTTGGCTCAGCCTGTACACAGCACTGGTAGAGTGCTGTGTACTGGTAGAGTGTCTTCCTCATCCTCCTTGTCCAATTCTGCTCCCCCACACACACGGGGCCGGTTGCATCGAAAGTTCTGCCCTTACCACTGGGGAAAGGGCTCAGTGACTGAGCAGGTGTGTGGGAAATTGTAAATAGTATACAGGTATGCACAAGTATGCATTTTTTAATACACAAGTGAAATATAAGATACAAGTTATATCTGGTAAGTGTAATAAGTGATTTACATTAAGTTTTACAAGTGCAATGCAGTAAGTGTTACTGTTTATAGTTATTTGTGAAACGATAATTGGAAATACCTTGAGTAACTCTACCTGCTACATGAAAGAAAACAAGGAGTGCGTGGGCAAGAAAAAAAATGACCTGGTTGGGTATAACTAACTTTTTTCCCTCGTTACTCAGAAAATTAGGGTGAATATGTAAGAATAAGCATATTTGAGATGTGAAGTACAAAAAATTTAATTTGTGTATAATATTAGTGAGATTTTCACGATGTCCCTGATTAGTACAAATTAGTCACAGTTTCAGTACAAGTAATTACCTCATACTCAACCATACTGTGTGAAACAGCCAGAACAGTTACTTTTCAAAGTGCAATTACCTGTAATTGTGATGTCGAGTGCAAATATGGGGCATGGTGGCACTATGTAATGGGCAGAAAACCCAACTGGGAGCCACATGAACAGGGTGATGACATCCTTACAATGGAGAGTAAGGAAGAGTCGAAGATTGAGTGAAAAATTCCAGGTTTTCTCGAAGGAAGGCTGGGCAGTGTTACAATCACCACTCTGGTCAATGCTCTCAACGCTAGCTAGTGAGTCCAAGGTCACTGGCAGTGGCGTGCACTTGGAAATAGCCCACCAAAACCCAGAAAACCAGTCATCTTTAACTTACCGTTACTCATCGACGGGACCACCTGGAGACCCTAGGATACTTTCATTTGAAAGAGGAAGAGCTGATGAATCTTAAATATTTTTAATTTTTTCTCTAGCTATGTTAGTTTGGCAGAAATGTCGTAAAAATACCCCCGCTAATACAAATACACCAGTCCTGTATGGAGACAGCCCTAGCCTGTATTCAATATGGACGGTGGGTGTTAGCGACGAAGTGGTGACACGTAGAGGTGTATGGTATGTAGGAGGACTGCTGGGCCTTGATAGCAGGCTGTAAAGCCTATGTCCAGAGTCGGACACATTAAAAAAAGAAAGTAGTTGTTGTTCCCTACACAGTCTGGCCGAACAGCCCCGAGTCCCTAGGGAAGGCCATGGCCGAGACTGGGCTTTCCCACAGAGCTCTCAAGAAGTGTATGTTGTGTTGTTGGCGTAGGTGATTGTGTGCAATGCAGTCTTCCATAACGTGCTTAATAGTATGGGGTGCTGCGTTGTATCCTGGGCAGGCGTCAGCGACGGAGTCATCCAGCCTCTTCTGAGAACTTTAGAGGGCTGGATGATGCCCACATCTTAGCCTGGCCAGGTGGACCCTGTCCTCACGAGGGAGACAGGATTCAGAAGGATGGATATCAGGAGGCCGTGCATGCAGCTGTGTGTTGTCTTTAAGTGACTGAATGGAGAGGCGAGTGATATGAGTTTGGATATGCTTCTGGAAGCTGGTTTGAGATTGGCGAGGAGGGAGTGATGACAGTATTTATGTATGACATCGTGTGCTGGGTGCTGTTTTGATGTTCCTTGGTGTGTGTGGATGTGCTGCCATGTAGTGTAGTGGATGTTATGGGTTTGTGGAGGCTGCAGCGAGAATTTGGGTGCCTATCATGTCTAGATGATCCTTGACTTTGAGGATTTTGGTTTCTTGGTGTAGGTGCTCTGTGGGTGTAGTAGCTGTGCAGCCTGTGATTATTTTTAAAGCCTTGTTCTGTATGGTCTGAAAAGTGTTATAGTGTGTTTTAGTGAGGTTAGGAGCCCAAGCAGGGCTTGCATAATTCATCACTGATCGTATATATTGTTTGTATACTGTGGTGGTGGTTTCTTTGTTATGCGCAAATGTTGTATGGGCAAGTGACCTTAAGGCATTGAGTCTTGGTGTTAATTTATTTTTGATGTTTGTGATGTGTTGTTTAAATGACATTGATTTTGTGTGTGTGTGTGTGTGTGGTAGGGGAGTGTTGTTTATGGCGAGGTGTGGAATGTGACTGTGTTCTGCTGTCCAGTTTATGAGAAGGGTCACTGTATATTTGGCTGGGGCTATTTTGAGCCTGTTTGTGGTGAACCATCCTTGTAGTGTGAGGTAAGGTTGGAGGATGTGTACGGCTGTTTGTATTTTGGTGTGTACATGTGTTATGTCATCTGCATAGGAAGCTATGTGTATCTGTGGTGTGTGGGGTGTGGGTATGTCATGCATGTATATGTTGAAGAGTGTAGGGGACAAAACAGATCCTTGGGGGGACGCCATTTGTGAAGTTTCTGATGTTCGAGGGCTGACTGGCAAATGTTACATTTGCACATCTGCCTGCTAAGTAGTTTGCCAGCCATAATGTTGTGTTATTGTGGATGTTTGTGTTGAATATTTTGTTTGTGAGGTTGTGGCGGGGGATGGCATCAAAAGCTTTATTAATGTCTAGTGTGACAAGGAGTGTCCTGTGTGGTGGCCTAGCTGAATTCATGCCATCAAACACTCTCTGTGTAAGGTCTGCAAGAAGAGCATTTGTGGAGTGTAGCGGCCTAAAACCATGTTGTGATGGGGCTAGGGGGATGTGAGGTGTAATTAGTTGTAGTACCAGTCGTTCAGTGACTTTGGAAGGGGTGCAGAGGAGTGTAATGGGGCGGTGTGAGGAAAGTAACGTGGGGTCTTTGTTGGGTTTAGAGATAGTGATGATAATGCCTTGCTTCCAGATGTTGGGCATTGTGTTGTGTGAGTAGCTGTAGTTTGATATGTTGGTGAGTGCTTGTATGCCTTGTGGTCCAAGGTGTTTAAGGGGTATGTTGCTTATGTTGTCTGGTCCACAGGCAGATGAGTGCTTAAGGTTGCTGAAGATGTGCTTTGTGTGGTTGTAAGTGAAAGGTGCAAAGTCTGGGTCTGTGGGGAGCTGTCTCTTACGTCGGTCGTCGCGATGAGGGTTTAGATGGCTGACATGTGAAAAGTGATTGATGAGAGCGTTTGCTTGTTGTTTGCTTGAAGGTATGGTGTTGCGATTGTGTAGTGTTGTTGTTGGAGACTATGTTGCTGTTTAATGTTTTGTAGAGTTTGCTTGTGTTTGTTCTGTGATCAAGTGTTTGGAGATAATTATTCCAATTTAGTGTTTGCTGTTCTGATATTTCACTGTTTATCTGAGAGTTGAGTTCTTGTATTTGTTGTACGATGTCATGTGTATGGGGTGTTGGAGAGTGTCGCAGTGTATCCCATTGTCCGACGAGGGCTTGAGTTTCTGGTGTGAAGTTGGGGTTGCGTCATTTTCTGTTGTCTTTAGGGATGTGTTTTTGTCCCTGCGTTTTGTATAATTGTATTGAAAGTGTGCACAGCGGTGTTGATGTTTGTGATGGGTATACTGTTTAAAGTTTCAAAGTGTTGTTCTGTTTCAGCTGTGAAGGCCTCCCAGTTGGCTCTCTTACAATTAGTGTATGTGTGTCTGTGGCCAGCTGAGGTGATTCTCGTTTTGGTAGTGATGTTGATCAGGAGGTGGTCAGAGCCAAGGGTTCTCACCACCTCCAGGATGTTGTGGGGGTGAGGTTTGGGGAGCAGGTGATGTCTGGTGATGATGGGAGGAAGAGGGCTTGGTGTGGGGTATGTGTATGTTCATGGGGATTATTAAGTATAAAAAGATGATCTGTTTGGGTTTGTAGTACCAGCCCTCTGTCTGTGTCAGGGTTTTTGACATGCCAGACCGATGCCTTGGCGTTGAAATCACCACCCAGGATGATGTTAGGTATGTTAGTGATGTGATGTATTTGTGGAGAGTAATTGTGTGGTACCGGGGGGGGAATGCATATGTTAGCGATTGTTATGTGTGATTTGCTACCAGTGAGTGCATATTTTAATTGACTGTGTTTCTGTTGTAGTGTCATGTGGGGGGAGAAGTGACTTGGTGTATGCACTGGTATCTGAGAAGCTGATAGATTTGTGTACCAGGGTGATGAGTCCACCGTCACCGCCGTCGGCCCTGTCTTGTCTAATGGTGGTGAAATTATGAAATGAAGGTGTTTTTTGTGTTGTGTGTAGTTTTGTTTCTTCTAAGATGTATATGTGTATGTTGTGTTGTTTGATGAATTGTGTGAGTTCTTGTTTTTTGTTGTTTATGCCATCTATGTTTAATTGAAGGATGTTTATATTATGTGTGCGATGCGTGTTGGGTGCTGGAGCACGGCAGGAGGCGGTGGTGTGGGTGGAGGGGAAGGGGTAGGAAAAGATTGTGATGGAGGTGAGGGTTGGGGTGGATTAGGATGAGGTGGGATGGGAGGGGCTTGGGGATTGGATGGTGTGGGAAGGGTTGGTGGGTTAGGCTGAAGGGGTGTGGAGGAAGTAGGAGTAGGGTTGGTGGGGGGGTTAGTGGGCGGGGGGAAGGAGCATAATGACAGCTCCAGGTGTTTGTGTAGTGTTTTCTGGATGCAAGTGTTGTGCAAGTGTAATGGGTCCAGTTCTTGCAGGAATTGCACTGAACTGAACCCTTTGTTTGTCGGCTCGAGGTTATAGGTCTTGAGCAAGCTCGACATATGTATTTGTTTGGTGGGTCCAGGATTGCTCTCAGTGTCCCCGGCTAGAAGAAGTCGTCGAGAAATGATCGCCGGAGAGTCATTTCTCAGTGTAGAAAAAACGATGTTGTTGTGTGTAATGTGTAGAAAGATGTGGTGTTTGCCCGGGCGACCGAAGCCACTCCCAGGTTCTCGGGCCCCGTGAGGGGCCTGGAAGGTTTGCAGTGATTTGGCCCGCATGCTGTCCCCTTCTGCTTCAACAGCCTCTGGGGGGTAGACCCACGACGAGGAGCCACTGCTTCAGGTCTAGAAATTAGGGTTTGAAGTAAGGGTATTTTTGCAAAAATCATGGTAATCCCCCATAGTGAGGAGTGGGCGACGTCCAAAAACCTCCGGCGCGTAAGGGTTAAGGATTGGCAGTACCTGTTGCTGTTTATATTAGAGTCGGTCAGCGTGCAACTGTGTGGCAAGATGGGCGCTACTAACTCTCATCTCTCTTCTGGTAAGATAAAGTCAATAAAAGAAGCATAGAAACCCCTTGCTTTGGATGTTGGCGGTATTTCTTCACAAGTTCCAGTGCATCTGGTAAATCCAAGTTGCTAAAAATGTTCGATGATGGTTAGCTGTTTTACTTTATTGGCAAATAAGAGCGCTTAAAAAGAAGGAATACTCAGAGAGTGCACCACCCGCGCCCTACAACTGGTCAAAGAGCAAAACATTGGTCTTTGCCCCAAGTCAACTGCTCTATAAATGGAATTTGTTCCTTCTTTCCTGATCCATAACTTTTCCACTAAAATTGGTCAAAATCGGGCCAAGGCTGTTTAATTTGGCCTTGTCATTTGACGTTGACATTTGAGTTTTCTCTGCAACCTTAACTTTTGGCCTTTCCCTGCTACCTTGACCTTTGACTTTCCTTGTGACCTTGACCTTTGACCGATTGTTCTTAAAACGAAATCCTTTTACCCTTGCCTTACACTGAACCTTCCACTAAATTTGGTCTGAAACGTATTTTTAAATTTGTCACCTGTCATTGACAAATGACCTTGGCCCTTAACCTAAAAAATCTTAGGTTAACCCTGAGTCTCATTCTCAACCCATCCATCGAGTTTGGTCGATGATAATTTGGTCAGATCAAAACTGTTTTCGTTATTTTGTTCATGCACAAACACATGGTCGAACCTTGACCTTTCCGTGCAACCTTGACTTTTGAGTGATTGTTTTCAAAGTGGATATCCTTTGTTTTTACCTTACACTCAACCGTTCTATCATGTTTGGTTTAAATCGGACAAAACTGCTTAATTTGTCTATGCTGGGTCAAGCTTTGACCTATTCCTGTTACTTTGGCCTTTAAACTATTGCTCTCTAAAGTAGTACGTCAACATCTGGTAAGACTCTCAACCTTTCCACCAAGTTTGATTAAAGTCGAATATAAAATATGAGTTACATAGTTATCACACACACACACACACACACACACACACACACACACATACAGATGCATAGACTCATGTCAAATAATATCTAACAATACTCTTGCTTTGCGACGTGGGTATAATTAATGGCTATTGAAGTACTGATGAAGATATATAGGAATGGAATGATGATGATGATATGATAAAACAGAACAAAGAGTATAGTAATTCAGATATCTTTGCCTTGTTGCCTCCGCCAAGGAGGTTATGATTTTGTCGGAGTCAGTTTGTTTGTTTATCGATTTGTTTGTCTGTCTGTTAGCAGGATTACTGAAAAGTTATGAACGGAGTTTGATGAAATTTTGTGGGAGAGTGGGCCATGGGCCAAGTAAGAAACGATTAAATTTGGGGGTGGATCTGGATCAGGCTCCGAAGTATCCCACACAAAATATCAAAAAGTTCTCAATAAATTTCAATGAAATTTTGTGAAAAGATGGCCCGTGGACCAAGAAAGTGTTGATTAAATTTGGGGAGGATCTGAATCTAGATCCGAATTATATATCCACGAATCCTTTAGCAGGATTACTCAAAAAGTTATGAACGGATTTTGATGCAATTTTGTGTAAGGGTAGGCCATGGGCCAAGGAAGAAATGATTAAATTTGGGAGCTGATCCAGATCCGGATGCGGAGTATCCCGCACAATATCTCCAAAAGTTCTCTATGAATTTAAATGATTTTTTTTTGGAAAGGTGGGCCATGGGCCAAGAAAGAACTGATTAAATCTTGGGGCGGATCTGGATCCGGATCCGGATCCTATTAAATGACAATGGCATTGAAAGAGGTATGCGTCCTCTGAGTGCTTTCTAGTGCTTTAAAATGTACAGCACAACGTGGATGAAGGAACTTTTGATACTGACTGTAGAGACTGACCCGTACCATGAATATTCCAGGAGGTGATCACATATACGCCAGTAGCCGGGGATCAGGACCATTAAACCATTGATCGCTGTGGTGGTGAGGACAGGGACTGGGGGGAGGGGGGAGTGAAATAGATGGGGAAAGAGTGATATGGAAGAGTGAAGAGTAAAGATGGAAGTAGAAGGAGAGAAAGAGAACGAATGGATTTGGCTTCACTTTATTTAGACAATCTGGGTACGCGTCCCCAGATTACACCCTCGTAGTTCCACGATTGTATAAAACTGTGAAATAAAATTCAAAGTCATGTTTTCGTGAATATTGGTGTCAAAATTACTTGACTTTAAACTGACTTCACCTTTACTCTTGGTCGTAAAAACCGTTCGAAGCCTGTAAGTCAGGATGAAGTCAAGCCTTCGTCAGAATTAAAACAGCTCCACTTGACTATTGATGTTGGCAACCAGTTCGTAAACAATTGCCAAACTGTCTCCTTCGTTTACGTAAATGTTTATGTTTTCTTCCTTTCGAAGCATGTGACTTTAAAGTAAAAACCAACTCACACTGGTTCAGTTTAACCAGACCACTCTAAACTCAGGTGAAAGTTAATGAGAGCCCAATCTGAAACACAGCCTAACACTGACAGACAAATGCGAGGCAATGAAAAGTCCAAGTCTTCCTATCAGAGGAATAGGTTGTTATACGTCTGAGTGTGACGATCATCAAACTAATCTTCTCTTATTAGTCACGTGCGCATATCTTGGAGGGTGTATTATTTTGTCTGCCGTGTGTGTGTGTGTGTGTGTGTGTGTGTGTGTGTGTGTGTTTATCTGTCTGTCTGTTTATTTTTCTGTCTGTAAACATTATAACTGAAAGTGCTTTGATCCGATTTGTACTAAGCTAGGCGAAAGAATTGACGGTAAGCCAATGATGTGCTCTAATGTTTTTTTTTTTTACTTTTATTTTATTTTATTTTATTTAACACATGGTGTAAATGTTAAGGTCAGAGAACACGATTACACAAACAGTTTTGATCCGATTTAGAGTCAATCAGGTGATATAGCTGAGAGTAAGGCATGGATTAGGTGAATCAGTTTTGAAAGACCACAATCAACGGGCAAGGCCACAAGGTAGTGTAAATTATTGAACAGGTAACTGAAACACTTTCAGATTAATGACGTCCAAACTTAGTGGAAGATTGGCTGAGAGTCAGGCAATGATGAACTTAAATTTTGAGAATAATTCATCAAAGGTGAAGGTTACAGGACAGAGTCAACTGAAACAATTGATCAGAATTCAGCCAAACTTGTGGAAGTGGAGAGGTTCAGGGAAGGATGAAGTAATTCGATTTAGAGAACAATCAGTAGAAGGGAAAAATCAAATGTTGGACCCTTTGTGTAGGTCTGGATCAACTGCAGGGTGTGGGTGTTGCACTCATTGAGTACTCTTGCTCGTTGGTATCTGTATCTGTTAGTCTATATTAGGTCCATTGCCAGACCGGGACTCCCCCTCAGAGGCAGCCCGATAGCCAAAACCAATCCTTCCTCACGTTCGCCAAGAACGAATGGGAATGAATGTCTGAAGGAAGGATGATGCATTTGAAGGTCGTTTTGTTGCAGTAGCTATGTATGTGTCAGAGTTTGTATGTGTCATAATATGTTGCAAAAAACGAGTCGCAGAGTGCTAAACTGACCCCGTTTATTCTTTAACACCACTCACTTACCCACATTGTTTGCCCTCATTTGGAGAACAGTTCCCACGTGGGTGAGAGATTACCACGTACGAGCACAGCCATTGTTATCTTGCAGAGACATACCAACCCTCAACCCCTTACTGATTCCCTTTAGCATCTATCTTCCCCTCAGTGTTGTGTGTGTGTGTGTGTGTGTGTGTGTGTGTGTGCGTGTGTGTGTGTGCGTGTGTGTGTGTGTGTGTGTGTGTGTGCTGTCACTACTATTCAGGTAGCTGTTTTTTCTAGAACAACTTAATGCCTGTATCCTACAGAGTCGTATCCGTTTTCTATCCAACTGTGTAATCATAAAGTGAACCGGTATTCTCAGCCTCGCACGTGTACAACTGGTCAACTCCGTAACTGTCGTTCTCTTTCTGTGTTCCTCACTGCCTATGACCTTTAATCTTAAAACATAGCTTGTACATGCATCTCAGAATGAATGGATCTTGAAACTATCTTTCGTTTCCGTTCAATTTTATTTGGAAAGAACGAGCTTCGTGAGCTCTCGGATTGTGGTGCTTTCTTTCTCGGATTGTGGTTCTTTCTTTCGTACATATAAAGGAGAATATCTAAATATCGACACGATTAAGGACGTAAATTTGTAATGCTAAATATTGTACAGCTGATAAGTGAAGAAAAATTCAGTGTCAGATGGTTTATATCTGCTCCCTTGCTCCTAACAATTTTCCCATAATTCATTGCAATTCTTCTCAGTTCTTTCTTTCCCTTATTTCTTCTGTCGAATCAATGTACCTTTAGTAATCTTTTCTTCCCTGTTCGTTTTCTGTTTCTGCCACACGCACAGTGGCGGCCAGATTCAGTGCGTATCCTTAACTGCGACACTTTCTGATTCACTGTACGATTTTGAAGAATGAAATCTTGCAAGTAGCAACCGTAGAATTTTATAACCTTCACACTTTCACCCCCATCGATTTTCGTTGCATCCACACGGACGTGTCTGAATTGTGTGTGTTGTGCATCAAAGATGTCTAAGAGAAAGGGCACCTTTGAGGATGTGTTGGATTGAGCGATACTTCTTGATGTGGATGTGGCTATCAACGGTATCTTTTGTCTTTTTCTTCTCGTCTTTATTTTATTCTAGTCCATTCTTGTCCTCCTTTAGTTTTACGAATAACGTTAAACTTCGAAGGATGACTCATCAATTATACATTAGCTCTTACAGGTCACTATCGGAAATTATATTGACATGAAAATATGATATAAAATATACAAGGGAATGTCCAGGTGTAAATACTCAAAATATATTGATAAGGAAAAGGTGCAACGAAGTCTCTTATGCCACTCTGAATGCAACCCTAAAAGAGAAGGTTATTAACTGCAAATGTTTCTGTTTGAAGGAGGTCATAGGACAAGGCAGGTCAATGGTTGTTACTAGGACAAAAATAAAAGATGAGAGGGAAAAAATGTCGAGGTGTGGCTGCAGAAGTTTGGGGTAAATCAACTTATATAAATATATATAAAGATATGTTCTTTAGATTTTTTTTTAATTGAGGGGTTATAATATAAATTCCATTAATCATTTTCTACTAAATACTCTTTCAAGTTGACTCGAATCATCTGGAGATGGTCTACTTAAAATAAGACGATTTCATTGTTACTTGAACAAACTTCCGTGTCGCTGTCACCTTGACGTAAAAGGGTCGTTATGTTAGGAATAAGGGAACAGTCACAAAAACGTGAGTTACTGTGACTGCAACGTTCTGGGGACACCGGCTTAATTGGACGAACGTTTCTCGTGTCGCCGCGGCCATGAAACATCCTGACGTCAACGGGTGATTACTGGGTACGATTTTTTTTTCCCGTATCAAAAGATTACACGGAATTTGGCGTGATATGTACACGATTTCTATGTTATGCATTATAGCACCAGGAAATACGAGAGTGTGTCTGCAAGGGTGGTGCCCTGGAATCTAACACTGTCACTCTCTCATATTACTGCCGAAGGTCAAGTGGAAACTCTACGGCAAAAAAAGTTGGAAGAAGGAAAGTCAAAATAATTATTGGACAAGTAGACAGTGTGGAAGATATATACAGAGTGAGATGAGAAAGCTGCTCTCT
>JAGKTI010017308.1:0-18620 GCA_018397915.1 Birgus latro | reverse complement strand
TTACGAGAAATAAAAAAATAATCATTGGATAATTGTTACCAGCTACCATTTTATGCAGGCCAAACATGTCAGCGACCATTAAAAAACACGTATTTTTGCAGGTATCTTTACGTGCGGTCAAAGGAGAGGACTTTTGGTGTCCGGCTGCCTGATGGGTCTTGGACTGGTATGATGGGAATGGTGGTTAAGGAGGTAAGCTACTTAAGTAGGTCCGTATTTAGTATCCCATTATGTCTGGACCTGTCTTTTCTTTCTTTTACCATCTCGTGAGAACTTTCTTCAACTAAACATAGATGTTTTCAATGAAGAGGTTAAACTTTCCTTAGTCAACGTTCAGTTTGTGAGGCCTTTCCTTACCTGAATAAGCTCATTTCGTAGCGGCAAAAAAATTTGTGATAACAGGGATTTCATCATGAAATAAGATACCTATGCTTAGCCTAAGTTTTGCGTAATACTGTTTTAGTATACCAATTTTCTTCACTGATACAGCTACCAAATTCATAAATGAATATTTAAGTTGAATAAAAGCGAATTTTAAAATGACCTTTGATACTAGATACTTATTACAGAGACCTGTTTATTCTTCAATATAAACCATGAAAGGGATGCCTTAACGTGGTAGCACCGATATGACCGGTCGATTGAGCTGCCTGACTGTACAAGCGTCCCTTGATCCCTCTCTCATCTCCCAAGAGGACTTATTGAACTGCAGAGGAAGGGCGACTTTAGCCAATAAAATATTAGGTTCTTGTTCAGATTAGCTAAGAGTTACTAACTTTAATTTTCTTCCATATCAGAGGACTTAATGATACTTTTCTAATCTCATGTATATGGTTGTTTGTATATTCGTTTACTTTCATCCACAAAATTTACAGGTAAAGCAGAGTGAATATTAAAATAAGAAATATAACTGTCATACCCTACATTCCCTCAGCAATCATTTGCAAACTTCACATTTTGACGGTCGTCTCTATTTCCACTCATTTCCTCAATCTTCTACAATTTCCTTTGTCTTCTCCCTTCTCTGTGTCTGCTGCAGCTCTTCATGCTTCTTGTGCTTTTGCTCTACTCTCCTCATGATGCTTACTTTTACAGTTTTGTATGCCACTTTAAGTAACTTGCAACACCATCTGTGTAAGGCAGTTTTTTTTCCCCTTCTCCATTATCTTCTCCTTCTCGAACTCACTTTGCTTCATTCTTCTCTCGTCCCTGTTTAGGTCGTATGCCAAGACATGGGTGAGTTAGGTAGGCTTGGAGCGTGAAAACCCAGGCTCATTTGTTTTCTGGTCTTGTACACTACTGCCTCACGCGTGTTGGCTTCGGCATGGTTGTGGTCTGTAACATCATCCAGCGCTAGGCTGTCCCGACATTCCTCCCCCCACATTCTTGCCCCACGTCCCCTCGTCGCAGCGGAGTAGTCCCAGGCTGCATGGATTGGGCCTCTTGGTGACAAAAATATAGCGAGGTCCACCCTGGATTGTGAATGTTCAAATGATGATGGTGGATGATGGCACCAGTGTCTGTATAACCAACATCTATAACCCAAGTAGGAATCAAGAAACATAATTATGACACCTGAAAAGAACATACACACAAACCCTCAGAATGACTGGCTTGGTAGATTTGTGTGGAGGCTCGAGGAGGAGGAGTTTGGATTGGAAACGTTGTAATTTATCGAAATTCAAGGGCACAAGTAAATCATTCGGGGGGATAATCTCTGGGAGCATTGTATTGCATCCAACTCAACATGAAAGAGTGAAATATTAAAATGTAAAGTATAAGGGTGTACCTACTATTTGGTGTCCTTGATGATAATGGCATAAGCTGGAAATGTGAGTGACACAGTATGCACACTACAACCACCACAAAGGACCAAATGACCTATGTCCTTGTTAAGAAATGCAGCACTCTCTCAGGTGCTAGTGCTTACCTTAGCACAAGACCTTGTGGCTCGCAAAGAAGTAATATTTGGTGGGTATGACAGAGTGAAATCCTCCAACAATATATACTGTAAATGATTTTCAACTAGTGCAATAAATTTGGCAAAGAGAACTGTCTGTACAAAGACATTTATCTCAGGGACTATAAGGCAATGATGTGATTAAGATAACATCAATAACATCTACCACGTCACCCTGAACCAGAATGAACAAGTAGAAACACACTGACGAGGCAGCCTTCCGAGGCACTACTCGTATGAGACCATGGTACAATTCAAGGTATTCAGGATGGGCAGGAAATAAAAGTCCTGGCCTTGTCATCATAATATTATTTAAGATTTCCAGCAATAATGTATTTAGTACTGCACTCAGGCATGCCTGCAACATGCTCTGAATGCCTTACTTAATCCTCATGTGGTTGGCAATGATATCCAACAAAGCTATATAACTGATGCTTAAGAAAAGTTTCAAAGGTGCGAGCTTCGCCTTCCATCTGCAAGCATCCGATAGACATAAGTTTAATTTTTGCATGCAAAATATAAGTTGTTTTTAGAAATTTGATAATTGCAACTTCCATATGAGAAATATCCCTAATGGTAACAATTAAAATCTGAGAGTAAACATTCAATGATTGAAGTTCTTTTTCAGCCACCTCTTTAACCCTTCAATAACTGCCAGCATTTAATGGTGCCCTACGATGCCAATGCCGGTGGCGTCGAATTAGCATGAGCTATAAAAAAATGCAAACAATTATAGGAAAGGGTCGGTCACTGGTAAGGTAACATGACCCTAATCTACCTTCCCAAGCATCCCGGCGGTTAGTTCATCTTGGATGTTTTCATCCTAATGTTTACGTGTTATTGGTGCATGGCAGTAATTTTATGAAATTTTCTGTGAATCATTGTAATTCACAAGATGGGTTTACAGAGCAAAAAGGAACACATTGCCAGGTACGCCAGATGATTCACTTCACATCTGTAAGAAAAAGATATCGATTTTAGAAATCTGAGAAATGGTCCTGGGATAGGCCTGGGGTGTAGGTGCACGTAAATTTATTACCTCACTGCCACGGTTGGTTATTACTCTTCCCCAGTTTGGCGTAAATTTCATCTACCTGGTTCTGAGATGCAGTACCTAAGTTATTAAATCTAATATCAAACTCATGTTGGAATGAAGATTAGGTTTCCTTCAATGATGATACAAGGAAGGTGATCTGCAAATACCAAAATCTGAAACAATAAAATAACATAAGTACTATAAATTAATCTCTATTCCTTGCTAATACTGGGTTTAGTCTTCCTATCAGTGTCCTCTAAGATCTGTCCATAACTAGAGGCAAGTCTTCTACTGTTATACGTGATCTAAAGCTATCCCTGGGAGCTGGGATTGCATCAACAATGTCACTGGTGGAGGACGAAAGATTAGGCGTCCTGGATTCTGCCTTGACTGGGGATTCCTCGACTCCATTCACCTCGCTGTCGTTTCCATTCTACCGGTTCAGGTTATTGAGGTCATTTTCACCTTTATTTTCTATGTCTTGTGCCTTTTGCTTATCCTGTACTTCCTGAGTTTCTTGTATCTCTCTTTCACCTGTAGTACTTCAATCATCACGCGAGTTGTCCCCAGATGAACACCCTGCACAGCATCTATATATTGATAGAGTAGTGAATTCATTTGACCCATTCTCACCATTATAATTATCATCACTATCATTGGCCTCATGTACTCGGTATGCATGAACATTTTTGTTGTCTTTAGTGGTGAGAAGAGGTTTAGGGACCACCTGCCCGCGATCAGTGTGTAGGGTGGAGCTCAATGTGACTTAATTACTACTGTACATCACTGATTCACGCAATGATCCTGTAAAGTCCTGCATAAAGCGGCTATAGTTTCCTAGCAACTCCTCAATTAGGAATCGTACACATATATACTCGGTCTCTTACAAGAAGAGGGTTGAGAGCAACCATCTTACCTCTGCAGGTTTCATTCTCTGTACTAGCCTGATCCAAGTACAGTTGGCATCTCTGAAAAGCTTTAGCTGTCATGGCTGCCTGCAGGTACTTAGCATCTTCCACATTATAGTGGGGCTGTTGTTCATTTATTGTCTGATATGGCACCAGTGGGTCTCTCAGATACAAATAGGAAACATGGAGAGTCCTTAATTGACCTACTGAATCCCAGGTTATAGTGAATGCAAGCCAAATGTATCATTCGGTGCCAATGATTTGCATTGATTTCAATCATTGTACATAAGATCTGAATCATGGTTCCATTCACCCATTCCACGAACCCATTTGTAGAAGGGTGGTAAGGCATAGATAATTATGATGTGTCCTGGCTGGAGTATGTCTACTACTCCATGTAGTGTGGCAATCACGATTTCTGCTCTTTGGTCAGTGACAAGTTGTTGTGGAGTTCTATGAATGCCTACAACCTTCTCAACGAATCAAGAACTACCTGCTCAGCCGTTTTAGTTTTTTAATGGCTCAGCAACCAGAAATCTAGTTAGTGTCCACTACCATGAGGACATACCTATGTCTGTCCTCAGACATATTCAGCGGTCCTATAATATCTATATGGACTCGATACCGTGGCGGCGGCACATCTGGGTACCTCATCAGTGGGGCCAGGGCGTCTCCCGACCTCTTAGAGGTAATGCACAGTGTGCTGTGCCGACACTGAGTGGTAATACCCTTGACCAGGTTTGGTCAGTATGCAAATCTCTTAGTGCATGCAACAGTGACCTTCTCCCACCATATCCTGACAGTGGCAGGTTATGGGCCAAATGTAATGCTGCTGGCACACACTGTTCAGGAACAACCATCTTTACTAAGGTATCCTCATAAACTCTTGCTTCTTTCCGGTAAAACTGTTCAACTGGGACAAGCAGTTTGGCGACCTGAAGGGCTTCTTGGCGAAGGCACTGCTTTAACGATCCCCAAATTAGATGTGCATCTTGAAGCTTCCGTAGTTCATCAAGTTTCCAGCTGACAGTGTCAGGGTTGGTCAGGATTCTTGTAACAGCCAACAAAACCTCTGCATCATCGTCTTGTGGCTCGCCACAAAGACGTGACAAGGTATCAGCAGATGTCTGGGTAGATAAGACACTTCTTTATCATATTCTGCCACCTGGATTTATTATCTAGCAATCTTTCCAGACGGCTTCTTATTAAATAACCATGTGAGGGATCGTTGATCCGTCTACACAATTACTTTGCACACTGAGGAAAAGGGTCGATTGATTCCTAACCCATACACTTTACTCAAGGCCTCCTGCTCAGTAGTCACATAACTTATCTCAAATCTATTCAGAGCTCTACTAAAATAGGTTATTAGCCTGACAAATCCATCATCCTTTTGCTGCAATACTCTTCCTATTGTTGTACTGCTTGCATCTCTTGTCAAGAAGAACGGCTTATACAGGAGCGGAACTTAAGAACTACATTATTTGTTTACTGGCCCGTCTGAATTCTGAAGGCCTGGTCTGCCTCTTCATTCCACTCTATTTTGTGTTTAGAGTTCTGTACTTTTTTTTTTTTTTTACATGAGTCAGTCTTGTGAGAGGCAATCACAGAAAAACCATCCATCAACCTACGGCAATAAGTGATTAATCCAAGAAAGACTGGAGCTCCTTAAGTGTCTGTGGGACTGTGATTTCCTTTATGGCTCAGAGCTTGTCAGGCTGGGATAGCAATTCTTTAGCATATATTTTATATCTTAGGTATAATACTTCAACCCTGAAAAAAAACTACACTTCTGCAGCTTAAGAGTAAGCTTAGCTTCTTCCAGTGTCGACAAAATTTCATTCATATTTTGTACACATGAATCATAATCCTTACCATTAGACTGGTACCATTTCTGTGAATTTGGGTTAGTTTAAGAGTGGTAGGAAATGCGAAACAAAGTTTCCAAATAGTTTTTTGAAGTATTTGGGTATGCTGAATTCATTTTTGCCATTTGCAAAAAGAAAAAAAGTTTTGTGTTGTTCACGAGATATAACTAATTATTCAACATGGCTTCCAGACAAACAAACTTACCTTGTTATTTGTAGTATAAATGAAAGCCTATTAAATTCAGCATAATATGTTCATGTTGTATCTTAATCATCACTCAGTGGTTTTAACTTAATCCACAAAGACACTTTTATCTTTCACATCTTTCCTTTATGCTACAATTACATGCAGCAGTACATGGCTGTTACCACTTCTGCAATTCATGGTACAGTTGCATCTGATCAGTTCTAAGGAGGACTCGGGCACTGAGTAATCAAGGTAGGGACTAGAGCGCCACTCGTAATTCTCCATCCCATAGTCTCTGATGTGGACAGTACAGGATGCTGTGTGTCAGCCTGCTCCCATACTGCTGCTTGATTGTGTGCCCACTTGATGTGGAAGAACAAAGCATCATGTGTTGGTGGCAGTGTTTCCAAGAAGTGAGCTTGGGCAAAAAGGATTGATCTAGTGCTGTCCTCAGATGTCCTTGTGTTGGCTTTGTAGACTTTGCAGATGAGGGCATCTGCATCAGCACAAGCTTGGTCACTGAGATCACCTTTGCCCAGAGTTGACAGGAGGTCGTGCGGTTCTTTGAAGGTGTTCCAGCAAGATTTCTTGGTGTGGCCAGCCAGGAACGAAGTTGTTTCAGAGTCAGTAAATGAATGAAAGGCTGGCAAGGTGCTAAGAACACGGTTGTTAAGCTGAGCTGTAACTTAGTGAGTTGGGATTTGTTTCGGTGTCTTCGCTGTGCCCATTTTCATCCAGATCCTCAAACATGACATCACAACAAAGTGAGCCAGTAGGAGAACCAGCACATCAGTGTCCTGAGCAGCAACTACAATACTAGAAGACTGGCTTTTCACTCAGTGTAAGATTACTCGATTGTCTGCTTCCTCGGTGCGTGCTTCCAGCTCTTCAGTGTTAACGTCAGGGGTAGAGAACTCGACTTGCTCTTCATTGCTGAAACCTCCAGCAGTAAAAAAAATGGTCTTCTTCCTGGATGCCTGTATGAGCAGCTGTTGTTATAAAAACCTTGCCATATCTGCTTTGTTTTCTTCAGGCATTATATAATTGCTCTATGTTTGTGGAAGTGGAGCATTCCTGTGTTGTATTTCTCTTCTTACAGGTACTGCTTGCCTTCCACGTCTCCTTGTTGTGCCATGCTTGATTGACAGCTCATAGTTCCTGGCATAAGACAGCGTGTATCTATCTGAATGCAGCGCCACTCTTTAGTACAGATGCAACAAATGTGTCTGCAAGATCCCCCTTCGGTGGTTTTCCACTTGCCATCAAGCAAGCTTGGCCATCGATGATGATGGTGGCTTCCTCACTAAGGTCAAATGCCTACAGGCTCTTGGGGCAAGGTGTGTCACCAATCAATGTCTCTGACAGGAGTGACTTTGAACCTGATCTGAGATCGCCATTCATTTCTGCATGAGCTGGATGGGCAGCTATTAGCTCATGCTTCATTATTCCTTCGAGGTTTACATGTCTTCCATGTCAGCTTCAGGGCCTTTTTGGCATGCCGCTACTTTGCCATGAAAGCTATTTATGTCATCAAAGTTCGATTCGTTATTGTCAGTAATGTCACACGTGAAGTGTACGAACAGGTTGGCCACAAAGTTTGGTGGTGCCACAGCGCTTGTTTCTGGGTCCATTTCACACGGGGTTCTTTCTGCTAAGGCTTTGTCTAATTGCAGAATCTTGCTGTAGCTGATGATATGCCCAGCATTGTGGAAAAGATTCACAAGTTCTTTGGATCTTGTTGCCTGGTGCAGAGCACTTCCAAGATCAATATCCTTCGATGTCCAACGTTTGTTGCCACTGAGGCTGTTCACGATGTCTTGTACAATACTGAGAATTCTAGTCTAGCTTCTGGTTTCTTTCTGGCTTGGGTCCTCACTGTCTGGATATTCTTTTGGGTCTTCCTGCAGTATATTCTGGCCTCCAAACATAAGTCACAGAAACATAATCAGGCTACCACGAACGGAAGATATAATTTTTTCCCTCGTTAACTACAAGTCCTTTACAGATAGGATGTGAGAGATGACAGATCTGAGCTGCAGTGTCGCATGTATTATCTCAAGAAATTCCTCACTGGCCTTGTACCACGGTATGTGAAAGGGTTCTTCTTCTTCAGACACTAATTTTGAAAGTGGAATGTTTCCATATTCCATAGGAACAGGCAGAACCTGTCCTTCTGGTGGTTGTAATGTGATGCAGTCATAACGTCACCAATCCAATGCTGAAGCTTGGCTTTGAAAGTGCTTCTCCTTCTGAGAAATGGCTGGGGTATTTCCTCTTCTGCTTTGCTGCCAGTTCACAATACTAGTGCCATACTTCTGACAAATCAAGTACTTTTGTTTTTTGGCTGTTTCTCTGAGCTCCATAACCAACAATTCCCTAGCAACAGTTGACCCTTTACTAGAAGCGCTCTCTCTCTCTCTCTCTCTCTCTCTCTCTCTTTTAATATCATTCTTCTGAAATTGTGGTAACATCTACTGTGGTACTTTCCTTCAGCAGCAGCAATGAGGTCAAGCACTCTAGAAAGGCGAACATGAATGACTGGGGTCATATTCTGAGGCATCCAAAACAAAGCGACTCTTGTTGAATGATGTCATATGAGCTTTTCTTTTACAATTGTATCTGACAGAACATGCATTCTTTCCAATTCATACCATTAACAGAACTTCGTAGCACTGTTGCATACCTCGGTTCTTTGTGATTTTTTTGGGGTTGGCTGGACGTTGGTTTGCTTAATGAACAAGGTTGCTGTAATTCATCTAGACTTGATTTGTGAAAACTACTGGTGAATGTGGAACGGAAGTCCCATGGCAGAAGAGCTTACTGTTAAAATCTGAAGCAAACATCATTACGGTCTGTTGTGTTTCTGTTCTCATGATCACGTGGTGTTCATGCTTGTGCAGCTTCTTACAGGGTTACCTTGCCTCTTGCACCAAATTTGTGAGGTTTTTATCGTCTGTTTTCTTGACAGAGAATACAACCTTTTGGGCCCTCTAGCCTATCTCGCTTCAGACAACAGACTGGATCCATTTTAATCAAGTAAGCTGCAAAGATGATTTAAGCTTCACACATTTGCAACAGAAGACAAGGATCATCATTAGAGATGAACATGTACACATACGGTATTGATACAGTACAGATATAGATACAGATAGTGATTATGTCATATATACGTACACATCCTATCCAGCATGTGCACACTCTTGTTTACTGGTAACATTACAGTGAAGAACTTTCTAGGCACATATATATGTAACAGCATTAAAAATCACTATAATTAGCATAACATTAACACAAAAAACTTATTTTCTGAAGATCTGTGAAGAGTTATATTATAACAGAATACATTCAATTAATTTATGGTTCATCAGTCGGCCATGTTGTTTTTGAAGTTTCCATGGGAAACATAGTCAAGATAAAGCACTGCAAATGCTTTAAATGGGTTCAACACGTCCCAGTCCTATAGAAAAGCACATTGGCCAGCTTTGTTCCGCATATTGCCAACAGGTATTTGATTTCCTGAAAATCGTACCAGTCTACAAAGAGAATTATGTAATCCAGGTATGTATGACTGATACATCCCAGCAAGTCAATCAGGACCTCATTTATTATGCACTGGAATGCAGCAGGGGCATCCTTAAAGCGGAAGGGTTGGTTATTATCCTCCCAATGTCTATAAGGTAAGGAAACTGCCGTCTGCGGTCGTGACTCCTCATCTAATGGTTTCTAATGGTATCCTTTCCTTAATCGAAAATAATAAAGTATTCACTCGTACCTGGGAAAGGATGTGTGTGATATTTGGCAACTGAAAGGGGTCCGCTACTATCTGCTTACTCTAGTGCCGAAAGTCAAGACAGATCTCTCTTGGCCACTTGGATCAGGGGTGAACACTAAGATGGTTTGGAGGGATTTATGATAATAATTTTGTTCCCATGATACGTAAAGTTGTTGCCTAAGAGTCTCATGATACTTGGCTGGAATTTCATAGTGACGGCGATTCATGAGAAACCCCTTGGCATAGATTATGATGTAGGAAATGGGGAGTAGTAGTTAGTGGCTTGTCAGGCAAGCGAACACATGAGGATGTTTTCGTACAAGACGTTTGAGGGCATCTTTCTCCCAACTTTGCGGTGACAGCAGTTAATGTATAACCATATCTAGCCTCCTCAACCTTTCCTTGTGTTATGCCAGTAACTTGGCTTTGCTTGCTATCCTGAGTTTCGTCCCACCTTACCTCCTCAATTGATTCCACTGTGCCTACCCTATATCTGCCAATGTACTGATCTGGACAGGAGTACTTTTACCATAGGCAACATTAACCTTGGACTTTCCTCTCGTTTCACTCAGGACCATGTTTACTATTCCTGGCTACATTTTTAGGAGAGCACACTTAAAAATTCCCAGCTACCATTCACCTCATGTATATTGTTCCACTCCGTCATGAGCACTATCCATTGTGCATTCCCTAGGTTCACCATACCTGCCAAGTCCACCTATGTTCAGTCGTCTTGCTCTGTCTCCCTTATCCATGTGCTAACATTAGGCTCGAGAAGTAAACCTGGGTGTGTTTACTGGCTGTGAAATAAGCTAAACTCTTTATTCGATGTACAGCATCTTTTTGTTGGTCGCAGTTGCTTGCAACAATTGATCAAAAAGAATCACAGTATCCTTTGCAGTTCGTCCTGGTTCTGCTTCTGCCATCTCTGCTGATACTTCGGAATCTAAATCTGACAGTGTTTGTTCAAATTCAAAGGGGACAGTCTCTTCGTCTGAGCTAGATTCACTACTAGATTCCATACAATCAATGCTTAGACTTTCAGGTATGAAACTGTTTAATGATAAAAAGAATGATTAAAGCCTAAGATATCCCATGAAGCTGCCACCATTGTCGTGCCCTACACTTCCTCAGTAATCATATGCAATCTTTGCATATATACTGATCTCCCCCATTTCCACTACTTATTTCCTTCTTCCTCTCAGATTTCCTATTTCTTCTGCCATCCTAAGGTCTTCTCACATGCTTTCTGTGCTTTTCTTCTAATCTCCTCATGATGCTTACTTTTAACAGTTCTGCATGGCACTTTAAGCAACTAGCGACACTCTATGTGTATAACAGTTTTTTCCTCCTCTCCATTTTCTTCTTGATTTCCTTCTGCTTCATCGTTGTCTTGTCACCGTTTAGGTCCTATGCCAATATTGATGGGTGTGTCAGGTAGGCTTGGAGCAAGGGAACCCTGGCCCATTTGTTTACCGGTATTGTAATCTACTGTCTCATACTTGTTGGCTTCAGCATGGTCGGAAACTGTAACATCATCCAGTGTTCGGCTGCCACGACGTTATTACCAACTAAGTGATAGATCAAGCAGGGGAGTGTACGTGTGTGAGGTGGGGGACAGAAAGGGGAAAGGAGAGACCGAAGATGAGACTGAGGGGTGTGGTGGAGAAATATAAGTGAGAAGGTGTGACTTGGATATAGGGCAACCTGATGGGGGGGACAAAATACCTGGAGGGAAGTCATTTGTGGCCAACTGTACTGGGATTAAGGAGCCTGGCTATAGATAGAGAGAATGAATAGGTATAAATTATTCCCATTAATATTCCGCAGCCGAGAAATGTTACTAAAATAATGATAGGATCATTTTTATTTACAACCAATGATTTGTAATGCACGAACAAGAATTCAGTTCCCTCTCGTAAATCAGATTTCAGGAATAAAAGGTATAGGAAGTTTTCCACTGCCCTTGTCCTTCAAGCAACAGTGGAAGATGGTTATTACTGGGAGTTGTTGCAAGTTTGTTTATAAATCATAACAAAATATTTCGAAGACAATTATATAATTTAATTAACGATATAATAATCCAACTGAGTGCTAATCCAATTTATCCGAGTTCAGTATCAGTACTATAAAAGCTGCTATCCCTCTCACCTCTCTGTGAGATGTGAGCCTGCAGATTTACCACTAGGATTTCAGGTTGATCTTAAAGACTCTATATTACTACTAGATGCTTTACTGGGAGCTTAGTTGTTACAACAACGGAGTGCGGTGAAATTCTGCCTCTCATTACAGTCTTTCAGGGCACAGGTAGAGAATTTCCTTTGTGTGTGTTGCCCAGTGCCATGACAACACTGTTTATGCACAGAACTGTTTCTCAAGCAGAATTTACAACAAGTCATCTGGCCTCTGCTGGACTCATGAAGTCCAGCTTTGTCCAATCCAAGCTATATCAGCTCCAAATATCTGTCTGCTTACATTCCTCCCCCTCCCCCGGGTAAATCCGATGTCATGATTGATACAGACTTTAACAGAAGATAATTTAAACAGTAAAACAACACCGATATTACAAGTGATTGATAAGAAAATTATATTGTAATATATTACACTAATAAAAAGAGTGCACAAGTGAACAGGGAGAATATCTAACTTAACCCGCCGAGTCCCGAACGTTTTTTTTTTACCCATCCTACCCCCAGATCCCGACCGATTTTCGACTTTTTGTTTTTTTGGCTAAAACCTTCGCTTTTGGTGAGAAGCATTGAAAATTCATAGTGAAATCGCGATCCTGAGGTAAAAAAATATTGATACAGGTGTCACTCAACCTTACGTTTTCCTTCTTTTTCAGGGTACCTGGCTAAGAAAATGAACTATGGAAGGGTTGACTAATTCAAGCCACTTTAAATTTATTTCATTTATTTAGTACGAATTTATGTGTAGTAAAAGTCTATAATGGTTTTCACACAATAACATAGGCGTTTATATGCATTGTTCACTTACCCAAAACCCCAGTATATGGCACCTTCCTTTACGACATTACCACCTCATAACTTCTGTTTGTTTCGACCTCTAGCTTCTTTGTTTCTTTGTCCTCCACCTCAAGAATCACTTTCACCGTGAATTTCGTCATTAGAGAGACTGTGGGGCAACATACCTTTACTGGCCAGCTTACTGCTGACAGGTGAATTGCCCAGTGTGGGGGTGGGGGGGAAGGAGGGTTAGGAGGGGCCAGGCAGTATCCCCGCTTGACAGCAGGTAGAGGAAGGTCTCCCACATATGCTTACCAAAAATCACCCGCGAATGTTGAAAAATGTGCACACAATGGGCCTTGCAATTGTGTGACGTACGATGTACGTCGTTGGGTCTGTCCGTGGAAAAAAGTTGCGACGTACACCGTACGTCGATGGGACTCGGCGGGTTAATATACCTATATAAAAGAATGATACAGTATTGATATACGTTACAGTGATGAAAAGAAAAAATATATAGATATGTATAACAGCTGGTTATACAGGAATCACAATGGTAGCAGGAAAATAAGATCTCATAATATCAAAACAATGTTTACATAGTTAGTTGGGTTTCTACACATTTTCACACTGATCACTGTATCGAGCTGAGGTGGAACAGGCCGTGGTTTCCTCATTTTGTCACAGTCCCACTCAAATTTCTCTAACTTCAGTGTCAAGTTGCAGTTTCATTCTGTCACTCTCAAATTTAACAAGTTTCACTGTTTTCCTTGTTCCATGTTGCAACCTAATCTCATGGAGTCTCCTTTCCGTACGTTTAACACAGCTTTGAACAAAAAATCATTATGAATGAAAACAAAAATACTACTATGGTAAATGCAATACGGGAATATGCATATAAAATGAGGGCTCAAAAAAATGATGATGGAAGTGAGATATCTGGACTATAGTATTCTTACAAGAAGCGGCAGTGATGGGGACGATTTTAATCCCTTAACCGCGGGTCGTCACTTTCGTGACGGTCAGGTGCAATGGATCATACCACGGGGAGTCACTTGAGTGACTCTGTGTTATTTTTAATTCCCCCGGGCTTTCAGATGGTGACTTGTATCATCTATCAGCACTGCCAGTGTCCAACAATAGTCAGAGCTGCTAATGTCATCAGTACTCCCATCCATTGCTGACAATTTAGCCAATTTCCCCCATTCTAGACTCCCCTCACTACCTCCCTTCCATTACCCTCTCGTGTCGTCTGCTCAGCCGCTCTGTGCTAAGTAAATTTTCCCCAGATTTTTCCACTGTTTTCATCCATTGAAATGAGCCCTATGCCCTATTCTTATACAAAATAATATAAATATATATATAAAATAAGGTAATTGATAGTGCCATACACCTGGAATTGGCTAATTATCACTTGGCAACATCCAACCTGCACTCGTTCACTAAATTCCCCTGCTTTTTTCCCCTTGAAATATGCCGTATAAGCTACTCTCGTAATATAAATGTATATAAGAAAGGAAGGAAGAAGCCTGAGTGATATTTATATTCACCTGGAACTACCTAATTTATTATATATTGTCTAGATTTCCTACGACTTATTTCTTAGCATATACATTAGCAGCTGACATTTTCAGCTCTTGGCTACCAAGATACAGTCAGTTTGCTCAGTTCTCTCTCGTCCTTCATGGTGAAATGACGCTCCTCCATTTCTGCCTATTTTGCGCCTGTTATAAAAGGCCCTGTGGCCTCTTCACCTACTAAACATCGTGTGGGAAGCGGTAAAGGTCTGTAGATATATATAAGTGTAATAAAGTACTAGAAATAATAAAGTGTGAGTGTGTATATGAGTAAGAAATGACAGACGGCAAATTAGCATGAGTGGGAGGCTCGTACGCGCTCGTATTTTACATTGCTTTCACAGTGTGTTTTTTTTTATTATGGATTCCAGACTACTTGGAAGTCACTGAATAGTGTTTCTAGCGATAATATCTGGCAGTGGTATTCAGATTAGGGGATGTCGGGAAGTGTAAAGTGGAGACTTAGTTACCCAACTTCAGAAGTCTCCACAAGTCCTACGGTAGTCAACGAGTGCTAATAAAAAAAATCCCAGGAGAAAGCTGAAGGAATGTGCCATATGCATATGTGATTATGATATTCTAGGACTAATAACTGATTTTTGGCAAATATTTTTAAAAAGTCAGTCGGAGCGCGAATATCCCCGCGGGAATGGCCCGGCGTGCCTCCGACATCCCCGCGGTGTAGGGGTTAAGGGAAAACGCAGGGCAAGGACGAAGGGTTTGAACAATGGATGAATACAACTATAACAGATCAAACGGGGCATAAGGTTGTGAGACAGAAGAAAGAATTCAGAGTACAAAAATGCAGTATAATGTGTGTCATAGTGAGTTAGAGGGAAGGGAATTAGTTAAAAGAGGACAAGATGACTGCAGAACAAACAGGTGTATGATAGTCGTGGAAAGAGGGGTAGCTTCTTGGACAGGATAGTGCAATTCTAGACAAAAGAAAAATAGAATTAAGATTAAAGTTTAGTGCGAGGCCATTGTAAAACTTCGTGAATATCTGACACTGGGACCAGGTCTATGGTAACATGACATTTCATAAATTCTCTAAATCTAAACCTAAATCATTGGAGGGTGATAATTAAACAATATTTCTATAATAACATTAATCTTATCTTTTCACTAAGACATTCAGAACTTTGTACAACTACATACCTATTTCATTCGTATATTTAAGAATACTACCTAGTAACAAATGAAATAATATTTGTAATAATACTACCTAGTATCAGAGATGTAATAATACAGTATATGTAATAACAATTCCTACCAACAGAGATGCAATAATATATGTAATATTACTTCCTACTAACAGAGATGTAATAATACTGTATATATAACAAGTGGTGCCAGGCACAACAAACCTCGCCCAACAGCAGTTATATTATTGCTGTTAAATACTGAATTGGTTACTGCAGGTTAGTGTAAGTACATAATTAAAGTCTAACGTAATGGAGCAAATGTTTTCAAGTTATGCTCTCTGAAAATCCGTGATCTTACATTTGACCTTTGAGGGTCACTCAAGGTCAAAGGTCATGCTGCCAAATGAAAGCCCATATGAGACTTCCTATGCCTTGATAATAGTGAATATCTCTATCGATTTATAGCCCCCTGAATATCCTTGGCCTTGAGTTTGACCTTTCAAGTTCACTTATGGTCAAAGGCCATGGTACCTATTGAAAACCCATATGGGACTTCCTATATGCTCATAACTGTAAATATCTGTCTTCAACCAGTTTCGAGTTACAGCCCCCTGAATATCCGTGACCTTAAGTTTGATCTTTCAAGGTCACTCAAGGTCAATGATCTGGGTGCCAAAAGAAAGCCCATAATACGAGATCCTGTATGTTCATAATGGTAAATATCTATAGCTTCAACCAATTTCAAGTTATAGCCCTGTGAAAATCCATGACTTTCATTTTGACCTTTCATGGTCACTCAATAACCTCCAGAATGTGATCACTTTCTTTTACTACCAATGCTCACATATCCTGAAAGTTTCATGTAATTTCACTCAGACGTTTTTCCGTAATGTTGCTAACAAACAAAGAAACTCGACCAAAATCAATAACTCAACTCACCGGACTCAGTATGGGCGAGGTAATAATACTACCTATTACCCTGTGCTGAACCAAGGACAGCTAGTACCAGCAAGGCTAGCTATTCTGTCCACAACATCTTACTTATAAAAGGAATCCTGATTACTGTTCAGATCAGCTAAGAGGTCTGACAGGTGAAGGAACAGACACAAACAACAGTGGGGCGAGTTGCTGATTGAAGCTTTTGTTTGCACTCAGTAACAGGCTGAGTAGGTGGTGATGAAGGGATAGCAAGGGCAGATGGAGGAGGAGAAGGAGGAGAAGAAGATGCATCATTTTCCTGATTTTTCTCCCATTCGAAGTACCTGAGAGTTCCCTTAACCCGTCCAGTCCCAACCGATTTTTTACCCAACACACCCTCAGAACCCGACTGATTTTCAACTTTTTTTGGGGGGGCTCAAACCTCCGCTTTTGGTGAGAAACATCGAAAATTTATAGAGAAATCGCCCACCTGAGGTGTACAGGTGTCAGTCAGCCTTATGTTTTCCTTCTTTCTCATGGTACCTGGCTACAAAGAAAACAAACTATGAAAGGGTTAACTAATTCAAGCCACTTTAAATTACGTATTTACTTATTTATTTGGTTCGAATTTATGTGTAGTACAAGACTATATTGGTTTTCACACAATTATATAGGCAATAGAACCATTGTTCATCACCAAACACATCCACATATGGCACCTTCCTTTACGACATTACCACCTTATCACTTCTGTTTGTTTCTTGCTCTAGCTTCTTTATTTCTTTGTCCTCCACATCAGGAATCATTTTCACTGTGAATTTCGTCATTGGAGAGACTGTGAGGCAACATGTCTTTACTGGCCAGGTTACTGCTAACAGGTGAATTGCCGAGTGTGAATGGGAGGAGGGGGAGGGGAGGGGGCAGGTGGGGCCAGGCAGTATCCCCGCTTGACAGCAAGTAGAGGAAGGTCTCCCACATTTGCCTACCAAAAATCACCCGCGAATCTTGAAAAATTTGCAGACGATGGGCCTTGCAATTATCTGATGTACGATGCACGTCAGTGGGTCTGTCCGCGGAAAAAAGTAGTGACGTGCATTGTACGTCGGTGGGACTCGGCGGGTTAAAATAGTCTGCGTGAACCCAGTAACTCTCAAATGACAACAAGTCTTTAATCTCATTTTTTTTTTTTTTTACCATTACAAGATGTCATGCAATATGGGCCTGAAAATATGTCATATATTTTAGATCTACATGTATATGAAAGTCGAAATACAAAATCCAACAACGTTAATATTGAATGGTGATGCAGGCTTATACTGGAGATGTATCATATCCTCTTTAGATATGGCCAGAATAGCCTTAATATACTGGTGTATTTTCTGTAAGTCTGTTATATTCACTTTCACATAATCATTCAAATTATAGAGTGGAATAGGTTTCGATAATAGCACTGAATAGGACATTTTTACTTAACGAATCCATATAAGACAAAGAATGGAATTTCACCAATGGATTTGTTGATGGAACAATTGATTAAGGCCGCAACTTGTGGTATCCACTCATCCTAACAGGTGCTTTGAGAACCTAAGTACCTCAAGCATTCCAACACCTCACAATTTTGTCTTTCGATGTTATACTAACAAATCTCAACAAGAAGACTGTTGTTAAACCCTGAGACATTATCGATAATAACAGTGGATGGTGTAGTGAATGGACAAATGATGTGATCAATGAAAGCACGTGCAATACTCTATGCAGTCTTGTCCTGGAGAGCTACGAAAACACAGTACTGTGAGGAATTGTCGACTGTCACAAACAAATACTTTACACCAGACTCCGTTAAAGGCAGTTTAAGGAGGTCAACAGAAACAGTTTCCCATGGATGTGGTGGAACTGGATATTCCAAAAGTGGAGCAGGTAATCGTGTTGACCCTTTATGACGATTACAAGGAACACAGGAATCACAGTGAACACTGATGTTCTAACGCATAGAAGGCCATCTGAAACACCGATTTTTTCCCAGATGGGATGCATGAGTGTGTTATGGATGAGATTGATTACTGCAAGTACTGAATCAGTCAGAACAGCAAGTTGACATACAGTCGTCAGCAGAAATTCGCTGCAAGGCTACTCGTATGGAGTGAGTCAGTTGGTCTGGCAATAGTGTAAAGTCAATAGTTGCCACATATACATTTAAAAGCCGTTTATGATTTTTTTAAAATTTTATTATCAGTAGAGTCGGCTAGAAAATAGTTTCGAATACAAATTATGTCCATAACATAA
>JAGKTI010017307.1:0-18620 GCA_018397915.1 Birgus latro | reverse complement strand
TTCGGTCATAACCTAACCTAACCTAACCTAACCTAACCTAACCTATCCTAACCTAACCTATGATTACCATAAATATTTTCATCCCTAACCTGTTTTCATCATGCTGTAAATATGTTAAAAAATTACAAAAAATGTTAATCATAATTTCCTGCTAGCAATTTAATTTTTTCATGCATGGTTCTTAAGTGCACTAGCTAGGAAAAAGGTGGAAGCCAGTGAATTTCATATTCGGTCATAACCTAGCCTAACTTAACCTAACCTATCCTAACCTAACCTATGATTACCATAAAGATTTTCATGCCTAACCTGTTTTCATCATGCTACAAATGTGTTAAAAAATTACAAAAAATGTTAATCATAATTTCCTGCTTGCAATTTAATTTTTTCATGCATGGTTCTTAAGTGCAACAGCTAGGAAAAAGGTGGAGGGCAGTGAATTTCATGTTCAGTCATAACCTAACCTAACCTAACCTAACCTATCCTAACCTAACCTATGCTTACCATAAAGATTTTCATGCCTAACCTGTTTTCATCATGCTGTAAATGTGTTAAAAAATTACCAAAAATGTTAATCATAATGTCCTGCTTGCAATTTAATTTTTTCATGCATGGTTCTTAAGTGCACCAGCTAGGAAAAAGGTGGAAGGCAGTGAATTTCATGTCCAGTCATAACCTAACCTAACCTAACATTGTGTTAATCATAATTTCCTGCTTTTAATTTAATTCTTTCATGCATGGTTCTTAAGTGCACCAGCTAGGAAAAAGGTGAAAGGCAGTGAATTTCATGTCCAGTCATAACCTAACCTAACCTAACCTAACCATTTTTCTGGTAGCAATTTACATCATTTACTGTATTTGATGCTTTGTATCCAATAATTTAGTGCACAAAATGTGAGAAAAGATTATTTTCATGTCAGATACTTACTTATACTATGCTGGCAAGTTCTGAGCACCTATGCCTCACTCACCTCTAAATCATCATTTTTTGGTTAAAATTCAATAAATTCATGCTTTGTGTGCATTATTTATGTGAAAAGGGACCTAAATAAGTGCTATACATGTCCAGTAGGGAGGTAGGAAGGTAGTTTTCTGATTTAGGTTAGGTTAGGTTAGGGTCATGAAAAACCAGTGCTGGAGCTTCAGGGCCCAATATCCGGACAAAACCAATATTCGAACATGCCTTTGGCTCTATTACATCGGATATTGGAGGGATTACTGTTACATTCATATTACAATGTTCCTTCATTTCTGCTGTTACCAGCACTATGTATTTCCCTTACTCATCATCCAGGCTGAGTGTAATATTAGGCATTACTCAGGGCCTAGCACCATGTGTATTGTAATGACCTAGTAATTTTACCACTGAATAAGTATATGTGTATGTCTGTTGCACATGCACATTTTTGCTACTCTATCACTACAATATGTTATACAATGTTCAATTTTACTACATAATAGTTGGTATCATACATATCCATACGATGGAATCACTTAGAAATATATCCATCAACCTACTTCCAGTTCGCTACCTATGTCATATTACCAGTCAAGGCATACATAAACATAGTTTGATGCCTTTAATCCAGGCAGAAACCTTATGCTTTAGAAATATCAGTAATAGTTCATGTACCATTCAAAACAGATATTCTGTTCACAGTCTATCAAATACAGTAATCTCTCTACTATCCGACGTAATAGAGCCAAAGGCATGACTGGACAGTGGTCTTGTCCGGACAGTGGCCCTGAAGCTCCAGCACTGGTCATTCATGACCCTAATCTAACCTAACCTAAGTCAGAAAACCACCTACATACCTCCCTACCGGACATGCATAGCACTTATTTAAGTCCCCTTTCACATAAATAATGCACACAAAGCATGAATTAACTGAATTTTAACCAAAAAATGATGATTTAGAGGTGAGTAAGGCATAGGTACTCACAACTTGCCAGCAAGTGTAAGTAAGTATCAGACATGGAAATCACTATGAAAATCACCCTTTCTCACATCACATGCATTAAATAATGGACACAAAGCATGAATTCATTGAATTTTAACCCAAAAATGATGATTTTGAGGTAAGTAAGGCATAGATGTTCATGAGTTGGCAGCTTAGTGTAAATAAGTATCGGACATGGCAATCACTATGAAAATCATCATTTCTTGCATCTTATGCACCAAAATATGGGATACAAAGCATCAGATAAATAAATTGTTACCAGAAAAAGAGTTAGTTATGGCAAAGGTGTTCACTGTTCACCAACAGCACCAGTCATTCTTGACCCTAACCTAACCTAACCTAAATAAGAAAACCACCTACCTACCTCCCTACCGGACATGCATAGCACTTATTTAAGATCCCATACATATAAATAATTGGCACAAAGCATGAATTAATCAAATTTTAACCCGAAAATGATGATTTTGAGGTGAGTAAGGCAGGGGTGTTCGCCAGCTGACTACATAATGAATGTAAGGAAGAGACATGATTATTACTGAGAAAATCACCTTTTCACAGCCTGTGCACTCAAATATGGGTCACAAAGCATGAAGTAAATAAAATGTAACCAGAAAAATTATGATTTAGAGGCGAGTTAGGCAAATATGTTCACCAGTTGACTAGATAGTGAACGTATTTAAGAGACATGGTAATCACTGAGAAAATCACCTCCTTCACAGCCTGTGCACTCAAATATGGGACACAAAGCATGAAGTAAATAAAATGTAACCAGAGAATGAGGATTTAGAAATGATTATGGAAAACATTTGGCAGTTGACAATGTTTACTTACATGTCCATGATTGTTGTTTACTCCTTGTTTACCCCAACGTCTAAGGTTTCTACAGTGGTCATAATTGCTCTTGAAGCATGTCCGTTAATCCAGTGTTTAACTATAGCACCGTGACTTGATTATTTAAACAAGAACGAAAATACTGCAATTGGACAGCCGTCCACTATTCACGGGAGTTGAGACAGAACTAGGAGGAGGGGGATAGGGCAGGAAAGGAGCTAGTTGGCGCGCGCGCGAAATTCAAACTGATGCAGTCGGAAAAAAATAGATTTTTTTTTGGGGGGGGGAGGGGAGGGGGGGGCCATCAGCCCACGATGTCTGAATAGTGATGTAACCAGATAGTGGTCATCCGGATAGTAGAGAGATTACTATACCCTTTTCCTTTTACGGGAGGATGAGTGAACATTCAAGTGAGACCCCCTGAGTGAAATGTGTATAATATGTATATAATACAGTTGTATAAAAAAAAATATTACAAGTATCTAATTCCTATAACATTATCATTATAGTTCATATTACTACAATACAAATATATTAATAATTCTTACTAAACTCTTAGCACTGTGATGCATATAAGCATATATCAATTCTACAATAATCATGTTATACAATATCAATTATACAGCAATCTATATATTCCAATATTCTATTTACTCAATTATATGTAACACTTAAATTGTATTATGTTTCTAGAATATCATTATACAAGGTTATTATACAAAACCATGTATTACTAGATGTAATTATTGCAAGCTGTCGTAGGTTCTCCAACAGGCGTGACTGAGCGATGTTAGGAATATAAAATATCATAAATAATGGCTTGAAGCTTAGCGGCTGAGTCAGGCTGATACAATAGGAAACAACACATCATTTCCTTTCTCACCAACAGCAGGAAACAGCTTCACAAATTCCCTCACTGTGGGAAGCAGACGACAGGAGAACATACATACATACGCACACACAGGCTTCTCGAACTTTCGACAACTGTATAAGCCACGTGACACTAGCCGTCCTGCACAATAAAGGGGGGAACATAGGGCAAATTTAGGAGAGAGACCAGGGAGAGAGGAGCTCGAGTTAGGAGCTGGAGAAGAGGGGGTCTAACTAGAAGAGAGAGAGTTGTGAAAGAGAGTTAGCTAGCAGCTTAACACCCAGTGTTAATCTCAGTTTTCCCTTTGAAGAAAATAAAACTACAATCAACCACAGACTCATCTTTAACTTCTTCCACTATTGATCACAGGTGAAGTGAGGGTTTATTTTACAAATCTACTACAGCTCGGAGTCTACTACAACCCAATAAAAAACATAATCAACATATTATTTTTTAGGAACAAAATAACCTTCTCTATAGAATTACACCCCTCTTCCACTTACACTCCCTCCCATCGCTATTCTGAGGTATCGCTTATAAAGGTACCGTAAACTGGTGTTTGCCTGTAGTATTGATACAGTACTGTACATATAGTACAGCAATACAGTACATACTACTGTATAATCATAAACATACTGTACTCACCTTGTGTTGGCATCAATGGAAAATGTAGTACTGTACACTATGCAGTACAGTGCACTTAATCCCATGTAGTCTAGTGATGAACGGCCACCGCGTAGGTCACAAATGCACAATTCACAGATGTCCTCATTATACAGTAGTCAGAGCACTAGGGCATGGAGCACTGAGGAGCCACAAAGGAAGTCACAGTACTATAGCAACAAGCAAGGTACAGGGGGCCACAGTCTGTCACTGCACGAGAGGGTAGCCACAGCGTGGGTCACCTCTGAACAATGCACAGATACATCCTCACTATATGGCGTCCAAGGAAGAGAATGAGAGGGCAACGGTAGGCTTGATGCATCAGGGGGGTCACTCCTGCAATGCAATGTGTTGGGCTGGACTGTTGCGGGGGGTTTGCCCGCCAGCAAACTGAGTCTCTTGTCCAAGTTGGATGATACACATTACCACCAAAAAATACATAGTGTCACCGACTGCTTCCCATTTGCGAGCCGGCTATTGCCTAATTCCTCCGGATATTGTTTTAACAGAGCCGAACAAAAAGTGCCGGACATTGCATTGGGCTGGATACTGTGATGACAGATAACTGAGAGATTACTGCAGTCCCATTTCCACTGCTCTAACTCATGACATTTCCTACCCATGTCATACCAGTTTCACCCATGAGAATCAATACATCTGCAGATATAGGCTGGCATATCCTGTGTATTCCATAAGCTTGCATGTTTCATAACAGAATATACCAATACTGTACTAGACTGATGAAGGGACATGAAACCTACACTCACAACACACAATTCAGGTTCAGACTTGCTTAGCTTACATCCATCCATCCATCCATCATCCATCCTATGCCACCCCATGAGGAGTGTGGGAGCCCAGGGCTAGGCAAATTGGTCCTAACATTTAAGATGACAGTGACCAGCCTCATTCATCCTGAGTGGCATTACATGAGCAATAAACCCCAACCACCCCTTGGATATAAACCTACACAGGCTCAATCCAATTGGAGCATCTTAATTACCCACTAAGCCACCAGGTGCCATAATTTGGTTATATGGGTGCAGCAGGGAAGAAAGGTTGCTGGTTCCTTGAAAGCAGTGATAAGAAACAGGAAATTGAGCATGGAAAAGAAAAAGCTCCTACATGACAGTATTGTGATACCAACTCTAATGTACGGAAGTGAAGCTTGGACCCTGTTGGAGGGACAGAAGTCAAGAGTGAAAGCAGTAGAAATGAGTTATTTGAGAGGAGCATGTGGAGTCACATGGAGAGACAGACTGACAAATGAGGAAGTGAAGGAGCGTTGTGGTGTGCATGTGGACGTGATAGGAAGCATTAGGAGAAACACATTATGGTGGTTTGGCCATGTGGAGAGGGTGGAAAGTGAGAGACTGACAAGGAGAGTGTATGTGAGTGAGGTGGAGGGGGGGAGAGGGAGGGGGAGGCCAAGGATGAGATGGAGGGATGGAGTGGAGAGGTATATGAGAGAGGTGGGTGTGAGCTGGGAGCAGGGCGGTGAAATGGCGGGGGGACAGAGCGACATGGAGGCGATTTGTTTGTGGCCACCCCTTATGGGATTAAGGCATCTGGCAATAGATAGACAGATAGACAGGTTACCATCCAGCGTAATAAATGGTTTTGTCGTGTACAGGAAACCATTTGGCTTGTCACTCAGTGTAGTCACCCATAGGCAGAAGAGGAAAGGGCGAAGGAAAAAAAGACAGAGGAGGGAGTGTAAAGTCACCTGTAGGCAAAAGGAAGAGGAAAGAATGAAGGAAAGAAAGACAGAAGAGAAAGGCTGTACAGTATTCATTCCAGACAAACCTTGCAAAAGCTTGAAATTCGTAGCTGAAATGCTGCAGCACTGCCTAAGTCACTCTTAATACCAATGCAAAATTTATGCACAAATACATTCACAAGTCTGAAATTGTTCTAATAAAATGATGCATAAATGCAAACTGATACAGAATAAGTGCTAAGAAGCCTACAAAGACCATAAAAATATAGCCACTGATGTTCCTGGTTACATAATGGCTAGAACTCTGTAGTTGGAAATATGGCTTTGCATAGATTCAATTACCAAGAGGTGGCCAAAGGTTTATCTGGTACCATCAGTAAATTATATTTAGCTCAGGGAAAATTTTTTGATCTGCTGGGGTCTGTTGGAGCTTTCATTAACCCCTTCATGACTAATGACTCATCCAAAGCTAAATGAAATTATCTGGAATGAAGATGAGCAATTGAATGAACCCTGTCAGGTTTCTGGGCTGGGAAGATTATGTCTGGGCTAGAGTCAGCCACTCTCGTGCTGACCCACATTTTCACACCACGATATTTTTCTTTGCTCAGTGTAAGTACCCTTTTCATGATAGAATGTTGGTTTTCATGTCATTTTAACCCATACGCGCACAGGACCGCAATTTGTGTTTCATGTGGTGTGCTGTGCCAAAGCACAGGACCTCAAATCGCATGAAAACGCAAAAAGAAAATAACCAAATAATAAGTTTTCGGTCAATTTGCGTCAAATTTTGTAGTGTTCTAGCAGCCACGTGTTTCTCCTGAGGTAAGACCTTGGCAACACTGCAATGACTCATATGGGCCTGTACATAGTGATAGAATCTCAGTGCTCCACTAGCAGACAGACAGCAGGGTCGTGCTGTGTTGTGTTGTCCCTTTAAATCCGCCATTTTCCCCCTCCCACGCGAGGCTGAAGCCATTATTGAAATATTGTGATTGTACAGCGTTTTTTACTATACTGTGACTGTGTATATTGAACATAGATATATTGTTTGTAAAGCATTGGGGCCCGTTATCAGCCGTTAGGCCTAGAGGCAGGAGTCTGGTTTGTTATAGCGGGGTTTCCACTCACCCTGCCCGTAAAATGATGTATTTTACCCTTATAGTGAAGCCATCACTTATATCTGTGAAACATATAGTGCCTGGATTAGTGAAATAACTGACCTACCATAGCAGGCATTATGTTATGCCACAGAGATACATAGACGTATGCATCAGTTGCTAAAGGAGCAGGCGCTCTCGTACGCCACACAGTAAGGAAGGAAATAACAGAGGAGGCTGGGATGGAATCATGTGAGAGTGTTTTATATTGCATGTGGTTCAGTGTGAAATATATGTATAAAATAGTGCACCAAGTGTTCACCGAGATATATTGCGTGCACTGACTGACAGTGGAAAGTTACGTAATGATCAGAGACAAGAAAATACGCCACACAGCGACAAATATATGACTTTATATACGTATGTCGTGCAGCGAATGTTTATGGAGAAATCTATTGTGTGCATCGCATGTGTTAGGTAAAGGTGGTGCAAGGAACAGAGAATACACCACACACACACACACATATGCATACACACACATACACACACACACTAATGCACCCACACACACACACACACAACTCACACACTACCTAACTCATCTTCAATTCCTTCAAGTTCCTGCCAGCAGCTCAACACCTCTGGAGCAAGTGAGTTATCCATATTTTGTTGATTTGTATATTGACCTAGTTCTACATTTCTATATTTTTTTCACAAATAAGTATTGTTTTTTACATATACACATATGAGATGGAAGAAAGTTCAGCTTCAGTACCAGTGCCTAGCAAAATGACTAGTGGTCATGTCGAGTTACTGACAGCACTATCAAAGAACTTATGATATTTCATGTGTATAATTTGAGTAAAAAAAAATAATAATAGAAAAACCTAACGAGCGAAAATATGTAAGTATTCGTGAGGCAGGGAAACTGAGCGTTTTTATCTCGCCTGCGGGCGAGGAAGAGTGTTCTATCTTTGTCATCCATTTACTCAAAAATTATTGAACGTATCGATTTCCTGTAAGAACCATGATAAAGATCAGTGAATTCTACGTATGTACAGGACATAACTATGTAATTTCTCTAGTGAAAAGTTGTGATTACGTAGGCGGTTATTGTGCGCGCATGACGAAAGTGCACCGCGGCCTCGAGTACCCTGTAGTGTTTTGCAATTTACTTGGAAACTATGAGGCGTATCAAAACAAAAAGGTATCAGAAGAAAGCTTATGAAATTCTACATGAGATTACGTACGAGAAACGTTCGACAGTATACCTCCCTGAACAAAAATATTTTTTACAAAAATGGCTTTTAGTTTTTGGCTATTTTCTCAAAAACTACAAATCGCATCACAACCGGACACACCTCATTAGAAAACCAATGAAATTCTCTATCAAAACTTATAATAACATTTTTCTGTATGATGGAAAACACTCGAACGACGATGTTGGGAAGTGAGATCAACGTTCCAAAATGTTTATTCATGGCGGCCTAATGTACTTTTATTCGTATTTTTCTGGTTTTCCTTTTGGCTTATCAGCTAGAACAAACATCAGGAAATAAGATGAAGTGAGTTTCAGGGCAATATTTAGAGGTTTGGGTGGCAAAATTAAGGCAAGAATATGAGCAATTTGAGTTGCGTGGGCGGCCTGGTGGCGGGCGCGGACAAGTAAAATCATGAGCCGCGAAACTTAATAAAACTTACGGTGTGCGAAAGGGTTAAGCTGAATAGCTGTACTTTATTTTGGTATGTTCAAAAAAGGAAAACAAAGAAAATAAAAAAGATGAATAGCTGTACTTTACTTTAGTATATTCGAAAAAGCAAAACAAAGAAAATGCAGAGTCAAAATGGCGAGTTGAAGTTAGGCAAAAACCAAAACTTTTATACCTTGCCGTAGCAAAATATTAGGCAAAAAAAACTAATAAAGATACATAAATCTGATTTTAAACCATGTAAAACTACAGTAAATTACCTTTGCAATGATATAAAGATTAGGGTAATTTCTGCATTTTCTTGTGTGGTAAAGCAAAAGGAAAAAATGCACAATTTTATATGATTCCTGGCTTCATATTCGCTTCGCTATCTTTTTCTTTGACTAGTCAGTGTAAATATATTATTTATAATAGAATGCTGGTTTTGGTGTCATTTTAAAGCTGAATAGTTGTACTTTATCAAAAATGGAAAACAAAGAAAATTAAAAGTCTTAATGATGACTGAAGATGGGCAAAAGCCAAAAATTTATATCTTTCCATTGAAAAATAGTTGCCATGACTAAAGTAATATAGTAAAGAAGTCGAGTCATACCAGCTGTGCAGTACCTGTCCTGCATTCTGCAACATCATGCCTGAGCCTCTTTGTTACAATGAGTTAGTGTGATTTATGGTGAGTATTTTACAAAAGTACTGTATCTTAAAATGACCAATAAATTCATCATCAGAATCTCTGAGGTTTGAATTGAAATGATGCCAAAAAGTGTCATCAGATTCTCAAAGGGTTATATAAAAAAAAAAAAAGTTTCTTAGGAGATTAAATGTACTAGCACAGCATCAAGCCTCCACGTCTCAAATAGGGTTCAATGGGACTGACTACAGCTACTTTCACCCCCTCAAGTCCTCTTACCTTGAGGTGTGTGACCTGGTCACTGAGCCGAGTGGCAGCCTCAGTTTTCCCCTGGGCTCGATACACCTCCACCTGTCCCTCCATCTTCTCCAACACACTAGCTTGCTGAGCCAGCTCCTCTCGCACCTGCAAAATAGAGTTTAAGTTCAGGATCAGTAATAAATGCTTAGGGTTTTGTTGCTTAATCTTAAAATACCCAAGAGAGAGCTGGAGGTTTTTTCAATCATCTAATGCCACCAGAATAGGCCAGTCACTTGCACTTAAATGTTCTGGACTACAGAACCCTTGTCTCAGGCCCCTAAACCTTACAATAGGTAATGAGCAAACATATTTTTGGCTTATATTTGGTTATATCATGAGTCTTCATACCAAAATAATAGAATTTGAAAAACTACACTAGAAAATGTTTAACCTATAAACAGTGGGGTATGTCATATAACAAATATGTACATATATCCCATCCATTTTTCTACTTTCTTCAACTGGGTTAAGTATGGCAGCAATTCTGCCATTCCAGTCAGTTTTGGGTGGACCAGTAAGCAGCAAGGTTGATCTGTTATGCCCTGTTACATCTCAGAGGCACTCTCATCTAAAAAACTACAATGTTTTGCAGCACAATGGCCAAAAATTAACAAAATTCAACATGTCACAACACCAAGGCGATGAAAGTTACAGAGGTGTTTCTTGTGTCTATTACCAGACAAAAGAATGTAATTTTCAATTACAGGTATGTTGTCTTAGTTTTTCCATTATTTCTTCCTTCAAAGAAAGAAAATATGCTAAAGATAAATAGAAATTGAGATTTTCCACTATCTGAGTTAAGTGAATCAATCAAGCAATCAATCAGTCAGTCAATCAATCAATCAAACAATCGATGGACTGGTTGACGGTCATGTACAAGTTACATAAAGTAATAAAATGGTCACTCATAATCATCAGAATATCATTAATTTTTCTCTCCAATTTAATTTTTATGGAAAAAAAAAAATAGGCAAAGATGGAGATTATTGTACCTCGCGCGATACACGTATCCTTGCTGTGACATCACAGCCCATCATTCTGACCGCCGCTCACAACAATGCCTGGGAATCATACTCTGGTACAGGTAATATTTCAATGATATTCAGCTGTTATTATCATGCTAGGTATATAAGACTTAGTGTGATAGCTCTCTTAACCCGCCGAGCCCCCACTGACGATGCACATCACTACTTTTTTCCGCGGACAGACCCACTGATGTGCATCGTACGTCACTCAATTGCAAGGCCCATCGTGTGCACATTTTTCAACATTTGCGGGTGATTTTTGGTAGGCATATGTGGGAGACCTTCCTCTACCTGCTGTCAAGTGGGGATATTGCCTGGCCCCACCTGACCCCCCCTCCCCCCCACACACACTGGGCAATTCACCTGTTAGCAGTAACCTGGCCAGTAATGATATGTTGCCCCACGGTCTCTCCAATGACGAAATTCAAGGGGAAAGTGATTCCTGAGGTGGAGAACAAAGAAACAAAGAAGCTAGAGGGAGAAACAAATAGAAGTGATGAGGTGGTAATGTCGTAAAGGAAGGTGCCATATGCTGGGGTTTCGGGTGAGTGAACAATGCTTTTATCGTCTATATCATTGTGTGAAAACCAATATAGACTTGTACTACACATAAATTCTTACCAAATAAATAAATAAATATGATATTTAAAGTGGCTTGAATTAGTTAACCCTTCCACAGTTCATTTTCTTAAGGCAGGTACCCTAAGAAAGAAGGAAAATGTAAGGCTGACTGACACCTGTATCAACATTTATAAGCTCAGGAGGGCAATTTCTCTATGAATTTTCAATGTTTCTCACCAAAAGCGGAGGTTTGAGCTTCCCCCCCCCCAAAAAAAAAAAGTTGAAAATTGGTCGGGTTCTGAGGGTGTTTTGTAAAAAATCGGTCAGGACTGGGCAGGTTAAAGATGAGGTATGCTATCTTTGTGCTTTAGTGAATAGTTTTTTGGGTTTTAGAGAGAATTGTAGTGATGGCGAACCTTGTGGCAACCAGGCACATACATGTAGGACAAGTAGGTAGCACAAAGATTAGATCTGATAAAGTCATGATGAAGTGATTTACGAACTGAATCGGTGTAAGTATTGCTAGGCCCTGACTTCAGGGGCATATAGCCTTGAAATTGGGCAGTAATACACAGGGAAGATGTCACAAAGACCAATATAATTGTTTCGCTGTTTTTTCCTCCTAGATAGGCCTGACTGTGGACAGCTATATCTCTGTAGAGTATTTGGTTATCTCATTTCTTGGTTGTATGTACTGGTGATGTTTGAACATCTTTTTAGTAACAGCCAGTCTGATCTGGAGAATAAGATTTTCACATCCCTATCAATGGCTTAAGCCAAAGGTAGGGTTGATTTTGCTTGAAGGTGACTGTTAGGTTAGGCTAAATTGTACATGTTAGGCTATATAATTCTTATCACCATATAGATTCATACACACCTAATTATCAGTAATACACAGGGAATATGTCACAAAGACCGATATAACTATTTCAGTGTTTTTTCCTCCTAGATAGGCCTGACTGTGAAAGCTATACCTCTTTGGAGTATTTGGTTATCTCATTCCTTGGTCTTATGTACTGGTGATGTTTGAAAATCTTTTTAGTAACAGCCAGTCTGATCTGGAGAATAAGATTTTCACATCCATACCAATGGCTTAAGCCAAAGTCAGGGTTGGTTTTGCTTGACAGGTGACTGTTAGGTTAGGCTAAATTGTATATGTTAGGCTATATACTTCTTATCATCATATAGGTTCATACACACCTAATTATCTGAAATTTGGTCAAAATTTTTTGTTTAATTTGACTATTAATAAAACTTCAGGATTCAGAACAAAAATTTATCAAAGCTAGCAGAAGTGTTTCATCTCTAGCTTGACAATTTGCTTTGACACACTTCTGTTTTATGTAAATATTGATTTACAATGCAAATATATTTAACTGTGCTTTATATAAATATCTGTGCAAAATGAAAGTCTGTCAATGCATGTTGGCGGTCTGAAGGGTAAATATCTGCTAACTTCAGCATGTTTCTAGCTCTGAAATCTGATTTTTTATTAAGTCATATTAGGAACAAATTTTTTACCGGATTTCAGTGTGCATGAACATACATGGTGATAAAAATTATAATATTTTCCATTTAAGAGTGCCGATTTAGTAAATGACCGCTGATTCGGTATTTTTTCACACCGCTTCACAGCAGTAGGAGTTGTCCTCTGTGGCGGGGTATTCCCGATGCTTTTCATGTCTCTTGGAATAGAGATGAATCCTTTTTCTACTGTGATTCTAACTGTGTTCTTGCACACTGGAACAAAGCACCGATGGTGGTTATTTGCTGACTTGGCCATGATGAAGCAAAGCTTTGCTAATCAGCAGAACCACGATCTCACAACATTTGTCTCTGGGCTTTCTGGGTGTATGACGTCACAGCCACTCGAAACTCGCGCTGCCATCAACCTCTTTTTGTGCAACTTCGAAGGATTATATATCCAAATTTTTACTTTAGTTTGTCCATTTAACTATATCTATCTATCAATTGCCAGATGCCTCAATCCCGCACGGGGTGCCCACGAACAAATCGCCTCCATGTCGCTCTGTCCCCCGCCATTTCACTACCCCGCTCCTAACTCACACCCCCCTCTCTCATGTACCTCTCCACTCCATCCCCCTATCTCATCCTTGGCCTCCCCCTCCCTCTCGCCCCCTCCACCTCACTCACATACACTCTCCTCGTCAGTCTTTCACTCACCATCCTCTCCACATGGCCAAACCACCTTAACGTGTTTCTCCTAACGCTTCCTATCACGTCCACATCCACACCACAACACTCCTTCACTTCTATTAACTATATCATAGGATAATTCAGCACATTTATCACATAAATAAACTGCTTACTTTAAAAAAAATCGACCATCAACCAGTCCATTCAAATGATATTATGCTTCTTCTTGGAATCCTCATATTGAGAGTGGCCATGGTAAACTGATGCTGTCTGTGGACTGAAAGCTAAAATATGTATCAAAAGCATCTAATTACTTCCCAACAGATGCTGGAAACTAACTGGAAAATATTTCAGATTGATAATGAAGTTTCTCCCTGTCATGACTAAGCAGTATCCCCTTTATGGGAGAGTTCTCTGATGCTTGCAAGGAGAACACGGGTGGCCATTGTGTTATGAACTCCTGTAGTGTTTTTTTTTTTTTTTATGCAAGGAAGAAGGAACCAAAGGCCACAGGCCTGCATACTGTTCCTTCCAAGAAAAAGCAAAAACAGTACAAAAGAGAGCCAAATTCAAGATCCGTTCAATTCGAGATGCCTGGAGACACTGCGTTTGAAAGACTGGAGATCATAGGAAGTAGGAAATACAGACAGAGGAAGACAGTTCCAGAGTTTAAGCCTCACTGCCCTCATACAGTTATCAGACATCTGGTGGTATAGCATGTTAAGCTGCTTCAACTAGATGAGACTTATGAGGGTTTAATTCCAAAGGATGGTTGGGGCTTGTTGCTCATGTAATGTCTCTAAGGAGTGAGTAACTTGTGCCCTTCCATGTTTGAAGTAGCCTAGCCCACGGGCCATGTGCTTTGGATGGGGCAATACTGGTTTGAATAACAGACAGATGGTAATAATATCTGTAATAATGTGGGTCTCAGCTTAAACTCTGTCTCTGCTAACAGGAAGCTGATTCCTGCATAAGACTGATGACAGTGTGGTTCATTACCCAACTCTGGCTGGGTTTATGGGAAACTGTAGAAATGGATGGAAAATTATTTAGTGAGAAGACAGTGCCCCTGGGTTTATTGTTGGTCCCTATTGTGTTTCTGATACATATAGAAGCCATGTCTGAAGGGTTGAATGGTTATATGAAAATGTCTGCAGATAATGCAAAAAATATGAAATGTATCAGTGATGAATAATAATAAAGAATTGCAAAATTACTTGGAAATTACTTGGACAAACTGCACAACTGGGGCCAGTCTCTGAAAATTAATTTCAGCACAAAATATGCTATGTCCTGGAAATGACAATATGTGACAAGAGACCAAGTTGTAAGTATAAAATGGGAAAGAATCAGTATGGCAATAAAAGAAAGGCCCAAGAGCAGCAATACAGGATGGCCTATAACTGGAAAAGTCTTCATAACATGATCACTGGAGTGGCAGAGAGACTGTTGATCAATGAAGGAGTAGCTATTAATTACAGCAGACTCAATTACCCATTGTCACAATTTTCACCTTATCACATTATCCAGCACTTTCGGCTTGGCTCTATTAAAACAATATCCAGCAAAATCAGGCAATACCCAGCCCAGGAATGGGAAGCAATCAGTGGTACTAAGCCTTTACTTGGTGGTAATGCGTATCATCCAGCTCAGACACCGGACCCAATTGGCATGCAGGCAGACCCAGCAACATATATCAACCAATCATAATGCACTGCAGGAGTGGCCCACCCAATGCATCAACCCAACCGTCACACTCTCATTCTCTCCACTGGATGCAGTATAGTGAGGACCTAACCATGCCTTATGCATTGGTGACCCATGTGGTGGCTACCCCCCAGTGCTGTGACTTAGTCTGTGGTCCCCCCATGCCTCGCTCATTGCTGTAGTGCTGCAACTTCCCTTGGGGCCCCTCAAAGCTCCATGCCCTAGTGGTCTGAGTATTCTACCCCAGTTCTGCATGACGGCTGAGTCTGTGGTTTTTGTGGCAGTGCCCTGGCTGCTGCAGGCCCAGCATGCCTTTTGCCTGATCCTAGTTGTTGTCTCCATCGCTCCTTCACCACCTGCTAATAGGCATCGTGTGGCTCTCTCCATGGAGAATAAGATGGAGATACAGTGAACTCTTGTTAACTCGTGGTATTTGGGTTCCAACCCTCCACGAGTTAGCATTTTTACAAGTTAATGGGGTTTTTCCCCCCACTCCCTCCAAAACACATTATACAATATAGTACTGTACAATGAGAAAAAATAAAAATAAAATTAATAGAACCTTACCTTGTTTTGGTACTGCAGGGAAGTATTCAAGCTTGGAGAAGGCTTTTGGCAGGGTGAAGAAGTGGTTTTGGGGGCTCTAGGTCACTTTTCTGAACACTTTTCTAATAAAAACACTGAACACTTTGAGCACTTAGACTATACACACTTAGATTACTATACAGTAGTGTGCTATACACTGTAAATGAGTTGATTTTTTTTTTTTTTTAATTTTCCACGATAGCCTCTATGAGTTATCCCGAATTACGAAATATTGAAGTACGACTTAATGAGGGTTTACTGTAATCAAGACGCTGGAGCAAGACTGGATCATCGCAAGGCTCAGCCAGCAACCATATGACATGCCCTGGACCACATTCCAGGACCTACAGATGAACAAGCACTCCATCAAGATGTTCTTCCAGGGTGACCAAGGTACGACTGTTTGACAGAATGAGCACAAGATGATGGCCAAGCCATGCCCAGGCTTACCTGAAGTGTCTCAGACAATAGCGTGGCAGTTGTGTGATTGTGCACCCAATCAAGCTGAAGGCTGCAGTTACCAAATTTGCTGAGCAACTGGGCATCACAGATTTCAAGGCCACTGAAGGTTGGCTGACTCAGTTCAAACTTCGACATGGGCTATCTAACATGAAGATTTATGGTGAAGTTTTGGATGCAGACACATAAGGGGTAGATGCATTTTGGACAAAGGTTAAAAACTTCATTGATGTAGAAGGTTAATGGCTCAATAAAGATTATAATGTGATGAAACTGGTCTCTTCTTCAGGTCTGTCCCAACTAATATCTTGGCTGGAGAAAAGGTGAAGCCTGGTTGTAAGCATGTCTCTGTTTTGTGTTATGCCAATACGACAGGTTCTCATCATCTGAAACCATTGTACTGGGACATGCAAAACAGCGACTTGTCTCTGGAGATTGATGAATATTCTCCCAGTGATTTATTTCCACTCACTGAAGGCTTGGTTCACAGCAAAGATCTTCCGAGAGTGGTTCTAAAATCATGCTGTGAAGATTATCCTATCAAATGGAGAGTCTTGGCCTTGCCTGCAGTCATGTGAAGGCTCTGTTCCTGTTTGACAATGCTCCTGCTCATCTTTCTGAGAAGGAGCTGGCTTAAGATGGAGGTCATATCAGGGTCATGTACTTACTCCCTAATTCGAACTCCATCTTGCAACCGATGGACCAGGGTATTATAACGGCAACAAAGTGACTGTACTAGAAGGGGTTTATGGAAGACATGATGGTCATGCTCATGGACGAGGAGGAGGCAGCCAAAGCTGAGGATAGAGAAGACCTTAGCCAACGTCAAGCGGTATTCCCTCAAGTGTGCCATTTACAACTGGGCCTAGGGTAAGAGGGAACTGTCTGTACTTACCCTTGAGCATAGTTGGAACAAGCTCCTCAAGGGTGATGAGGCCACTGCTGAGTACACTGGCTTTGAGGCTAAGGATTTTGTTCAGCAAATGGAAGCTGCAGGAGAATGAGTTACTGAGGACATCATCCACGACTGGCTGGAAGTGAATGAGGGAGACCCTGGGTACCTAACAATGTCCAACCAAGAGATCCTGTAGTCCTTAAATGCTGGGGGTAACCATGATGCAGGGGAGGAGGAAGAGGATGATGCTGATGATGATGTAACTGATATCCCCAGGCTCCAGCAAGTCTGTGTTGCACTGGATGTTCTTCTCAATTACTGTGAGCACCCCAATCGCCAGGCCACCTTTAACAATGCCATGGCCACCTACCTGCGAGAGGGCAATAAGAATGTTATCACGCTCCAGGCGAGATGGATCACCAGGCAGTCCATCATGTCATTTTTCCATCCAGTGATGCCTGCCACTCCATCACCCCAGCCTTCTACCTCCTAGCATCAGCGTCTGTTGCCCCAGCCTTCAACCTCCTCGCATTGGTCTCTGTCACCCCAGCCTCTCCCTCCTTAAAACGGCCTTGCTCACCTCAGCCAGGCACCTCGGGCACTGCTTCTTCACCTTGGCCAGCCACCACAGCCAGGCAACTCTGCCACAGCACCATCTGCGTCACAACCAGGCACCTCAACCACAGCACTATCTGTCATGCCCAGGCACCTCAACTTTGGCACTAGAGACTCAAACAGTGTGCTCATCTCTGGACCAAAATAAGGCAGGTTTTGCACAGGTCATCTATGACTGGTCGCCTTGACCCATGACGTCACTTGGATACCTGCCTCGCTCACGGAGCAGGACAACAGTGTGCTTTTATCAGCCATTTGTGATGCATAGCCTGCATTATTTTATACATTTCATGGGGCTAAAATACTTTTCACGATGTGCAGTGTCTTTGGGTGTTCAGGGAAGACATCTGATGGCAAGTTTCTGAGATGCTTTCACATGCCAGATGATAAAATCAACAGGCAAAATGGGATACATTTGTGTGGATGGAGGGAGAAGGTTTCTTCCAGTGGCCATGTCTGTGGCCAAATGAGCTGACGCTTTTTCAACGGGAGCTGGCAACCCTGCTTGATAGGTTTGACACCACAGGAGCAGGCTCAGTAATGTTTGGGCAGCCACAGGAGGAGGATTGTCTCTGTGTGTGATGCACCATGAGGGCATGTTTTGACTCAAATAACACAGTTATTTGGTTACCTACCACATTCTCATCATGCCTAAAGTAACCACAAGCAAGGACAAACGTGTGGAAGTGATTACTTTATACAAAGATGGACACAAACTCCCATTTATTGCAAATCAGATGGTGTTAGACTGAGGACAATGCAGAGACTGGTGAAGCAGTTCAAGGACAGTGGGGAGGCCATTCCTCCCACTCCACTTCCCAAGCCTGGGAGACCTC
>JAGKTI010017306.1:0-15139 GCA_018397915.1 Birgus latro | reverse complement strand
TCGATTTTATCACTACTATGAAAAATTTTAACTTCCAGGAGTTCTCAATATAAGATCAAGTGGGCCTCTAGCATGTTATTACCAAATCTATCTAAATATCCCACCTCTTTACCACCAGTGTAAGGGTGCAAGATTTTGCAGTCCCTTTTAATGAAGAAAATCTATCTAAGATCAAGTGGGCCTCTAGCATGTTATTACCAAATCTATCTAAATATCTCACCGCATGAGCCCAGTATAAGGGCGCAAAATTTTGCAATCCCTTGTAATGAAGAAAATCTATCTAGCTCTCTCCTCCACAAAGAATAAATCAAGCTGACTCACATATCACGATACAAAACTAATTAATCGAGAGAATACCACCACTGAAGATCCTTTGGGCTTTTACTCTCAACAAGATGTTGATTATACTGCACATAGATGAATTACTCACCCAATACATAAAATACATACATTAAGAATACACACAACTCGACCTCTTTACTCAACACGAGGTACACAAGTAAAAAGAAAAAGAATAATTCAAAACTCTGGTGCAATTTACATTAACCACGGTCTCAAAAGGACTCGTAGTATATTCCCAGGCTCACAACTTGTCATCAAGGATTACTCTAGATTTAGTATACTCACCCCTAATTTCCATGGGTCTACACATTGTGACATATCTATGAATATGATCGGTTGCACAAGAATGATTCAATATATAATATCACAGCGCTTGCAATACCCTGTAGGTTAGGAAAAAAAACAACACTACAAAACACACTCGCTTTTAACTAGATATTTCACTTTAGGAGAAAAGGCTTTACTGAGTGGACCATACGAATACATAATCGACAACTATGCATAAAGAAATGAACTAAGTGGAACTGTGTAAGGGCTGTGGCAAATAGGACTACGAGTCTTTTCGTAGACGGCAACCAGACTTCAAGGACGCCACACCGACAACCTGTGGATGCGTCCTCTCGACGTGAGATATCAGCTCGAAGTCACATAAAGGAATTGGGGAATATTAATAGACAACTAACTTTATATATATATAGAATGAAAACTAATTATTGAGACGTAAGGGGGGGAAACAAAGAATTTACTCCAGACCGATCTGTGGATGTGTCCTCTCTACGTGAGATATCAGCTCGAAGTAAGGGCTTGCGGCAAGGACGCTCCGTAATTCCCGCGATGTTCTCAACAACGGATCTGGCTTCGACTCATTACTCTACAGTTTACTTACTATACAATCATCAAGGAACTTGCAACAAGGAATTTTCTCTCTCCTCTACTTAGACAAAAAGACTTATGATGATTTAAATTTTGTGGCAATAACATGGGTCTAACAGTTTAAACCGATGCCTAAACTCACGCGTTCACTTAATTATTTCCAGGCGTCGCCTTTGTCTGGCCTACGTGATCTGGCGGCAGTGAAAAATAAATAATTTTCGCGGCTATGATTGACTATAATCAATAATCAGACTTTACCTAAGCTCACAGACATTATCATTTAGTACAACAAGATGATAAACACGAACTCAACTACAAAATTCCGGATTCAAAGTGCAAATACAACTTATCGCGAATTTTAATCTCGAATTAACTTTCTTTGCCTCTTTATCAAAAAACAGAACATGAATTTGCGCATCCATCTCGCTCCACACGGTCTTACATGTTAATAATATTACTCTCCTGCTACACTTTAACTGAAATCAAGCCCAAAAATGAATTTCAAGGTCCACTTCCCATACATTGCATCAATTTAAACAGGGTCCAGAACTACACTTACACCATACCAAAACTAACTTAAATTACACTTATGTTACACTTACATCATACTTATACTAACTTATATTACACTTATATTATTTATACTTATACTACACTTAAAATTATGCTTATATTACACCTATAATTATGGCACTACAATACTACATACATTACTCTCCCATTTGTTATGGAGCAGGTTTCTGTTATCTTGTTTTTTATTTTAAGGGCAGTAGTGTGTCTGTTGACTATGCCATCCCATCAACTCCATATCACGTCAACAAATGGCCCTTGTGCTCCATGTGAATCCATTTCAAACTGAACACTTGGGAGTTTATTTCCTCAGACACCCCCTGTTGATGGTGTCTGTATAATATTTCATTCTCAGATCATACGGGGTGCATCAGTCTCTAATATAGTATTTGCAGTACAACGCACTAACCTTTGAACTGTCATTGCATAATGACATACGAAAACAATACAGTCGCTGTTTATGAAATATTTACTATAGCATGTACGATATGTTGGACGTGTTCGGATGTTCTGCCCTGTGGTGGCCGTGGCTTCCCATCACAACCTGGTCAGGGACTTTTTGCAGCGAGTGTACCACAGTACCCTTATACAGCCTTCTCTTTACATCCATTCTAAGCGAACGGCATCTAAACACTTTTTTCATTTTTCCCAGCACCTTTCCAACTTCATTCATTCTAAACTTCACTTCTGCATCTATTCTTCCATCCACAGCAACATGTGACTCTAAATACTTAAAACACTCTACCTTCTCAAGCAACTCACCATTCAAAACTATATTCATCCTCCTACCATCGACCAACCTCGTACACTTCATCACTTTACTCTTATTCTCATTTACTTTCCATTTCCTCCTTTCACACACCCTTCCAAACTCCTCTACCAACTGCCTCAATCTCTCCTCTGAATCATCCACCAGTGCAGTATCATCCGCAAATAGCAGCTGCTTCAGATCCCACCCTTAGTCATACTAGTCGTTATTTACCCTATACGTGACGGATTTTAGCAATGGTTATAATGGTTGGTATTGATGAAATATAATCAGTTTTACACATATTATCTGTAAATAATAATACTTTAGACATATATTAAGTATCATTTGCTTCTCAGATGGTGAAAAGTTTCTACATATATAAGCTGAGAGATGAATAATAGATTCTTTGCTTAGTTTCTACTTTTGCCCCTGCGATCTCTGTCCGTTGGAACCTGGAACCGCAGTCTCTTTGAAGAAACTTATTTTTTTTTCTTTTAATACCTTTGCTGTGACCACTGAGAGTATTTGAATAAAAGTATGAATCAAGTTATATTCGTACGTATGTGTAAAACCGATAAATCTTCATCTTTTGACGTATATAGCCAACACAGGAGAACATTACAACAATATCACAAAGTATTTTGTTACCTCATTATTAGGCACGGGACTGACCTTAAATGAATGAGAAAAATTTGTACATAATATTTTTATTTATTTAAAAAAAAAGTGAGCCTTTTGCATTGCCCTCAAAATAAAATCAAATTATCGGAAATTAAAACTACTGGCCGTATCTAGTATCTGCACCTTACTGCGAACGCTCCTATTTCAGGAGATTCTGACTGAAAATTTCAGGAGAAATGAGTACAATTTCGGTAGTTTCGTATTTAAATACATTACTTACATTACTCACTTTATGGCACTTACAATAATTGGCGGGTTCACCATACCCCTACAAAATTTGTTTCATGAATATAGAGTGACTAAACACACATTTTAATTTCTAAAAAAGAAGCCAATAATGGCAGCTCGGGGGGACCTCCTGGTGGCTTCGGGGGCCCTATGCAACCGTGTAATTCGCATATAGTACGAAACGGCGTTGATCCCACATACAGCAAAGTAACAGTACCTTACGTGATACCTTCCTCCACGAAGTTCAATTGGTATACCTGATAATTATTGTTTCCCCGTAATCTTCACAATCACAGGTATTTCTCACAGTTATAGTTAATGGGCTGAATCTACAAATTACAGAATGAAAAAAAAGAAGAGAAAAAAAAATAGATGAAGCAATCTTCTGTCTTCCCAGGGAAATGAGCCATGCTGCCAATGCTTCCTTATTCAAACCCTTAAGTTCTTTGTACATTATAAAAAATCGCTATGTTTTTAACTCTCTTTTCTTTTTTAAAAAAGGAAACGAGTAGTAGTCTGGAATAATAAAACGAAAACAGGAAGTACCAGCAACTCTGTGGCCTACCGATGAAATGAGTTCTTCATTTACCAGCTGATCATAAGATTATTACACACACACACACACACACACACACACACACACACACACACACAAAACAATAACAACAACGACGACGACGACGACGACAACAACAACAGCAACAACAACAACAACAACAAAATACCAACTTGATCACCATTAGTGGTGGGCGAAATTGATCACTTGTAATTACAAGGTAAAATTTTTCACTAATCGATTGTAGTTCCCAGTAATCAATTACCAAACGATTACTCCCAGCATAAATTACACATCAATTATATATCATAGACACGTGCATTTCTATGCCTATGTCTATCTATGTACAGTATCTGTATTTCCATTCCACCAACATGTGGTGCTCTGGAGAGATTGTATGTAGGGTGAGAAGTGCTTTTAAGTGTGATTGTTGTGTTGGAGTGGCTTTGGATGTGTAGTCTGTGAACCAAGTTAACTGGCCCGCCTAAGCCGACTGGGTGCAGGCATACTAGAGTGCGACACTGGTTCAACCACAGCACCCCTTATGTCCACCAAAGCGGTAAGTGGCTCAGTGATCGCTTGCCAAAGTTCTTACAACTCTGGCGGGAGCAATGGATTTTTCCCAGTACATATTAATCTGTTTTACAGTAAACACATTAATTCATAAAATATGTAAAAAAGAGGTAGCTGAGAATTAACCCTTCACGTCCACACCGATTTTCCACCACTGACCCCCCCCCAATCCCAACCAATTTTGGATTTTTTTTATTTCAAACCTCCGCTTTTGGTGAGAAACAATGGAAAATCACAAAGTGGTCACCTGGGTCCATAAGTGCCCCAAACAGGTACCGTATTCTGTTGATGTCGCCTACGCCTGTCACGTTTTCTGTGGTAGGTATTATTATGGGAAACCACTCACAATAGGTTAACATTTATTGATTTGGAACAAAGAAACATGTACTACAACAATATATTGGTTTTCATACAGAAATATAGCCAATATAAGCATTGTTCCATTGCGCAAGCATAGCGAGTTCGGCCAAATTGGTCACACATTATTCGCTAAGGTTCTTGTTTCAGTAAACTTTTCATTTTTTTTACTTGCACAATAATGTTTCAATAACATTAGACCCTTTTTCACTTCATGTAAAAGTTATCACCTATTTACATGCCTTACAATAATATTTAGTGCAATGTTAGCACATATTTACATAGTGAGCGCACTCACTATGACTGTTGTTTCAACATAAATTTCATTTTTTCAACTAACGTAATACTTTTCCACTAATATTATACATTTCTCCACTTTATATAACAAGTATCACCTCTTTACATCGTTTCGTTTTTGAAGGCTCCAACATGCTTGCATGCGTCGGCCTTGGTCACCTAATGGAGGCTCTCCATGCTGCTCGATCTTTGGCAGCCTCCCTATTCAGTCCGTTAACCCTGACGTCACACTTAATGACCTCGTCCCATGTCTTTCTCGGTCTACCACTCCCAACCCCTCCCTAGTATTAACACTTTTCACGTTCTGCACCCAATTATCATCCCCCACCCTCTCCACATGTCCAAACCACCTCAGCCTACCTCTCCTCATCACAACACCAATATACTCCAGTCCCATCCTACCTCTCAACTCTTCCATCGTAAACCCAGCCCCTCCACGCCTTGCACGCAGGGACGCACTGGACATCCACCTAATCACTGTCATTTCTGTACGTTTAAGCCTGCGAATATCCTCTTCCTTTACTCCCCAGGTCTCACTACCATACAGCATCACACTCCTAACACATGCTGTATACAAAGACCCCTTATTACGTAAGGAGAGTCCTGAGAGGCAACAGCTCCCTGAACTTCTTCCAACCACTTCTCACCCTAGCAACCGAGCTAGCTCCAGCCCCACCTCCGGCACATAACATGTCTCGCAAATAACAAAACTCTTACACACAAGAGACTCACCAGCAAGTTCAATCCTTTCACGCTTAACAACCTCCACCAGCTCTCCCCGAGACGCCGCACACATAAAATCAGCATTATCTCGCAGTCTGCCTCTAATACCACTACATCTCTTGTGCACCCATTTATCACAAACACTTGCCTTACGATTATACTAAGCGTAATATTAGCGCTTATTTACATAGTGAGCGCACTTAACTATGACTCCCTTTTTCCACCTACATTATACTTTTCCACTAACATTACACCTGTTTTCACTTTATACAACTCTTATCACATATTTACAGGCCTTATTATTATTTTGAGCATCGGATTATCGCATATGTACATATTGAGCAAACTCGCTAGGACTGTTGTTTCGAATTAGATTCTATTTTTCTCACTTACATTATACTTTTCCACTAACATGACACCTGTTACCACTTTATACAAATCTTATTACATATTTACAGGCCTTATTATTATTTTGAGCGTCAGATTATCGCATATTTACAGCAAATAGATCGTCATATCGCAATCACACATTATCAGAAATGAATCAAGGTATTATATTCTCTAAAACAAGGCGAAACGCACAAGCCAACATCGCACTCCGCGCACTCATACCTTGTGTCTTTTCTCTGAGTGCTTGCTCTCACTTTGGAGTTACCGCACACTTGACACTGGTGCTGAGGCTTGGGGCGGTTTGGTTGGGGAGGGATTGGGCGTGGGAAATGGCGTGCGGTGAGCCTTAGGGGAGTTTGGGCGGCAGCGACAGGGCGTGGACGGTGTTGAGGCCTTTCCTCAACATATTTGCAATGATCTCGCACGACAGCCCCCTCACAAACCCTTCGAAGGTCTCCTGAACTCCCGTAGTCATGGCGTGGAGATTGTGGCAGTTCATGACCATGATATCCAGCAGGTGGAAGAAGAGCTTTTTGTACCACTTCATCGTGGTCCTGGCACACTCCACACTGGAAATCATGGGGTCCACCTGCCTTATGTTGATACTGTAGTCCAGTACCTCTCCGGTTTCCAGATGTGGTGCCTCATTTCACTGCAGTAATCAATGGAGTCTGTGTGGTGCATCAGGGGGCGGTGTACAGTCGACAAGAGGCAAACTTCTCTGTTGTGGTTCCATATTGTGGTGAGGATGTTGTTTGGCTTGAAAAAAAACAAAACTCATTCTTGTCAAGTTTCCGCCCAACCTTGACCATGTGCCGACGGTTTACCTTGATGGTGCCACAGACTCCGGTGTCATGCAGGTGGAGGTACCGAGTGAGAAGGGGGCTACTGTACCAGTTATCGAGATATAGCACGTGACCACGATGAAGGTGCTGTTCTATCATTGTCTTTACCACTGTCCCAAAGAGTCCAGTACTCCGATATTCAATTATGTCTGTCTGTGCACCAGCGTACAAGACTATGTCTTTCACATAACCAGTCCTACAGTCACACACAACAAAGATCTTGAACCCCAAACGGTGTCTTTTGCTGGGTATGTACTGCCAAAAAGAAATATTGCCTCTCCACAACACGAGACTCTCGTCTATGACAAGGTCTCTATAAGGATAGAAGAATGAGTGGAACGTTTCCCGTAGGTGATCAAATACCAGCCTTATTCTCCTCATTCTATCCATGTTATTTTCATTTGCAGGATCATCGGCATCGCAAAAGTGGAGGCGGCTTAGAATTTGCTGAAACCTTTTATGGCCCATTACCTTCCCAAAGAAAGTTGTGTTGGTTACAGGGTCCATAGTCCAGTAGGCCGGAATTTGTCTTTTCCGTACAATACCCATCAAAAGATCCAGGGCTAAAAAGATGAACATCTCACCTAGGGAAACTGGGTAATCATGGATAAGGGAGTGCCTACTCCTTGTGCCCTCATGCTCACTCTCATGCGCTGCCTGCTTGCAAATAAGTTTGTTTGCTCCACTGCGTGGCCCAAAAAATTCCTCCCCAAAGTACAGGTGGAAGAAATCCAACCTGGCAGAGCCTGGGTGGATTCCAGGAGCTGTGCAGCCAGACTACCACTCCTCACTGAAGGAAATGACTCCCATCTTCCCAGTTCCACGTTGCACTGGCGTCGCCCCCATCATCCCCATTGTCGCCTTCACATTGGTGGGGAGGAGAGGGTGGTGGGAGGGTTGGGGAGGTGGAAAGCGGCGGCCTTCCCCACTCTCGCTCCTCTTCCCTTGGCCTTTCCCCTTCCCCTTTCCTTCCCCTTCTGGCCTTTTCTAACTTCAGGGGGCTGTGGAGAGGAAGTTCAGGAATACTGAGGAGCGAATGACGTGCTGGGAGCAGCTCCTCGCCTGCCCGCTGACTAGGTGCACCAATTGGTCGCACCGCCTCCCTCCTGCCACTTTCACTTTCACCGCACACTCCTGCCACTCCACTTTCCCTTTCACTGTGCACTTCCGCCACACCATTCCCGCCATCCCCATAAAAAACACTAAGCCCATACCTGATTTTCCTCCTGGCTGGCCCCTCAGGTCCCCGATGAGAGATGTGCTCCCTACCATACCACATGGCAGCACGTCCCACGGCTCCTTCCTCGTCCTCGCCCTCGTCCTCATCCTCGCTATCGCCCTCCTCTAGGGGCTAGAGAGAGGTGTGTGCACATGGGTGGGGTGCAGGCTGGCCTTCTCTAGCCCCACGATACGTGATGTAGCGCTGCTTCCTCGGGGTCGGGACCTTCTCATCCCTGCTGCTACTCTCCTCCTCAGGCTGCAAGTAATCCTTGTCTGCAACATTATCATCGAGTGAGGAATCACTGTCGCCTGTGAAGGCATCCAGGGCAGCTTGAATTTCAGTGTCAGAGAGACTTTGGTTCGCCATGTCTGACCTGGGTCACTGCTAACAGGTGAGTGACTGAGATGAGGCCTCGTGTGGGTTGCGTGGGGTCAGCGAGTGTCCTGGCCACCAGGAAGGTGTCCCACTCCTACGTACCAAAAATCAAGCACGAGATTTGAAAAATGTGCAAATGACGGACCTTGCAATTGCATAATGTATGGGTACGTCGTCGGGTGTCACTGTGACAAAACGTTGTAATGTACCCATACGTCGACGGGACGCCTCGGGTTAATAGCGTGTATGTACGAGCAGAATAAAAGCCGGGGCCTCAGACATTGGAAAAGACAAATCTGATACAACAACAAACTCGTACGGCAGTTTCTGTGTACTGCTATGTACTGTGTAGACTCTGGCAGGTGTGCATTGCACAGCTATAATTTGTGTGGCAGTGTGTGAGTCGTGCGACTGTGCGGTGGGTGGCTCAGCAGATCTAATTACAGGTTGATTAAATTTTCAGGTATTAATAATGTTTTCACTTTTTCCTGATCTTTTTCTTTAAATTAATGCTTGGAGAGAGAGAGAGAGAGAGAGAGAGTTAGAAAGAAGGCATAACATTTTACCCCATACTGTACTTTACCAATATACCCACATAATATTTATATTAATGTAAAAGTAATCGAAAGGTAATCGATTACTAATCGATTACTGACCACAAAAGTAATCAAAATAATCATTTACAGAAAAAATCGAGTATCGCCCATCACTAGTCACCATCAAGACTCGCTCAAACTTATGACATACACAACTACTGCAACCACAGTGATCTTCAATACACCCAGAGGTACAAAAAGCTCTATTGCAACTACACTATTATTTTCAACACAACTATACCTATAACCATCCCCACAACCACACCAACAGCCACCAGACAACCACACATACAACAACCAGACAACCACTCCGGCAACCACCCTATAATCGCACCAGGAACCACCACAGCCACACGTGCAACCACCCCACAAGTACACCAACAACCACCACATAATCACACTTGCAACCATTCACCACACCAACACGCATCACACAACCACATTTACAACCACCACACAGACCACACCTGCCACTGACACAGCCACATCTACAACCACCTCCACAACTACACCAACAACAACCACAGAACCACAACTGCAACTAGCACACAACCACACCTGCAACTTACACAGCCACATACAGCCAGCTCCTCAACTATGTCAACAACCACCACACACTCACACCTGCATCTGGCATACATCCACAGCTCCAGCACCACACAACCACAGCTATAATATCAGTAACGATTACTGCTTATACCAAAGCCACCACAACGCATCATCACCGACACAACCACGCCTAATGATTACTGCTTATACCGAAGCCACCACAAAGCATCATCACCGACACAATCACGCCGACAGCCGCAACACTGCAAAATATCCGATACATTTCGCACCTACAACCACCACATTGCTATAAGGGCGACACAGTCACTTATAAAGCTACGAAAAAAGGCCCTACCACACAGACAACCACCACATGTATGAAACCACTAACTTCTGCCACACCAACTACAATGACACAACCACACTACAACCTTTATGTTCATCACCGTTTCCCCAAAGTACCACTCTGCATTATACTCGAGACGTCACGCCTGTATCGTCCTACACAACCATTACAAATTAATGAAGCCAACACTACGATGTCCAAAATCATTACTGCAGCTACAGCTTTTACCGTAGCTACGACACTGTAATATTCCCGGTACAGCCACACCCATGTCTCGTACGAGACTCACAACCCGTACCACATTTAGGCCACCGCAATAACCACAACCATTACATCCGCCACAAACACAGTAATCGGGCCAACCATCACATCTGTCACAGCAGTAATACCCGCAGCGACTGAGACACCTGCCTGGCCTCCATATTAAAGCGGATGCCTCCCTAACAGTCATCATTTTCTCATATTCCTGATGCTGCATTGCGAGGATGGGCTGGCAGAGATGAGATGGGAAATACAGAGGAACATGGGGTGCAAATGTGTAGAGATATGGCGATGGTAAGCAAGTTATGGTGAATATAGGCTAACGAAAAATGATGATATGTGAAGAATTTATGACGAAATTTGTCGAAGCGGAGCCTGGGGGAACAGTTGACAAAGATATGATGAAAACACACGAAAAAGAAACCGAGAATGTTGACGAAGAGGATATGGTAAAATAGGCGATGAAGAGGTGATGGAAACAGGTGAAGAAGCAATTATATGAAGAGAATGGGGGTAATAGCTGATGAAGGGACGGTGATTATAGATGAAAGGGCGATGGTGATAAAGTAAGAAGGGACGGTGATAAAAGATGAAGAAGGGACGGTGATAATTGTTTCGTTTCGTCTCGTTTTTATTGGTTCCAACATGTCTGCATGTGTTGGCCTGGGTCACCTAATGGCGGCTCTCCATGCTACTCGATTTCTGGCAGCCTCCCTATTCAGTCCCTTATCCCTGAAGGAGAAAGTATTATGGGGTTATGTGAAGATTCTATGTGGAGAATAAACGGGGAGATGGCACAAACAGGTGAAGAGGTCTATGAAATGGAAGCAAAGATGTGGTGAAAATAGACGAAGATATGGTGGAAAGAGTCAAGAAGATATTGGAGTAGCGGCAAGGTGGAGGGAGGGTGAGGAGAGGACAGGGTGCTGAGTGTACTCTGACAAAAAATGGAAGAACAACAAGGTGCAAAAATGGTGAATATAACTGAAGAATCGATGGTAAGGATGGTGCCGTGGTTAAGTGAGGAGAGTCAGCAAGGTTATAGGTAACTGTAGTAACTGAGGGACAACAAGTTAAAGGGTGACAAGAGGAAAGGGATCTTAAGGACGATTGACAAACTGCGGAAGGACAAGAGGGTGAAAAGATATGGAGTGCAGGGGAAATAGAAGGAAAATTGACATTATGAAAGGAAACGATTGTGGAAATTTAATGAATAATAGCACGACAGCGAAGTGGAGGGATAAAGAAGGGGGGGGGGGGGGAGGAGGTACAGTCGTCTGCACTCTGCAGGAGTATGTTTTGTCCTCCAGGAATGATGATATTTTGAATCGTCTTGGAATATGACACAGTATTAAGAAAGCAGTAAATTCAAGGACATTCAAAACAAGCAATCACAATGTAATAATGTTTATAACTGAAATTCAGAGCTGCCAAACACACACACACACACACACACACACACACACACACACACACACACACACACACACGACTGGATCTCATACTGGTTAACATGGTGCAAGAATTTTTTTTTTTACAGAAACTGAATGACTCAAAGACATGAAGGTTAAAAGAGAGATGTTTCCATAGTTAAAAAGTGGCAGAAGATGGAAGAATATGGAAAATTTCGAAATGTAAAACTGCTCAGATTATTTATCGAGGTATACCAGAAACATTTACGTCAGAAGGTGAAGTGGCTGCTATTAAATTAAAATAACAGCTGTTTGTGCAGACAATGTGGGAAAACAAAATGAAAGGGAAACTGAAGCAACGACTGAGGATAAGCAGTGAGATGGTTCGAAGGAAAGGAGGTAAAATGTGTAGCTGAAATAAGACCCGAAGAAACTGACCGATACAGGAAATAACACGGGGTGCTGCGGGACACTGTTTAAGCATAAATGGTCTCTGAAGGGGCTTAGGACACAGTGTTCAGACATGCTTTAGTATCCATGTACAGAATGGTGTGATGGTATGAGTCATCCACCAACTTCATCGCACAATTACCTTACAGGTAAGTCTGAAGAAACAGCCAATTCCTGCTTTACTTGCCAACCTGTTCAGTCCAGGGACCTAAAATTTATTTCATTTTTGCAGCTACCAGTTCATTTTATTAAGCGCCGGGACATTTTTGATCTGAAGGGATTAAATAGTCTTCAATACACTCCTCATTACTTTTTTTTTTTTTTTTAATGCAAGGAAGAAGGAACCAAAGGCCATGGGCCTGCATACTGTTCCTTCCAAGAAAAAAACAAAAAAACAATACGAAAGCGAGCCAAATTCAAGATCCATTAATTTCGAGATGCCTGGACACACTGCGTTTGAAAGGCTGGAGATCATAGGAAGTATGGAATACAGACAGAGGAAGACAGTTCCAGAGTTGACCAGTTGCATAAATGAAGGACTGGGAGTAACGGTTAACTCTTGCATTAGAGAGTTGGACAGAAAAGGTTTGAGAGTTTGTTGCTCGACGGGTAATACGTGTCCATCGTAGAGGTGGTGGGATGCAAGCAGACAGTTCAGAGAAGCAGTGACCATTGAAGTAGCGATAGAAGAGAGATAAAGATGCAACAGTGCGGCGAAGAGACAGAGGTTGGGGGGAATCAGTAAGAGGAGGAGAGTTAATGAGACAAAAAGCCTTTGACTCCACCCTATTGAGAAGAGCTGCATGTGGGGAGCCTTCCCACACATGAGAGTTATACTCCATACAGGGGTGACTAAAACTCGTGTGCAAGGTCAACAACTGTGCAGGGGAAAGAAAGTTCGGAGTCGGCTTAGCACACCTAGTCTCTTGGAAGCAGATTTCACAAAAGATGTAATATGTTCTTTTCAAGACAAATCCCGATAAAATGAAACCCCAAGCATGTTCAAGGATGATGCAGGACTGAGCTGGACATTATTAAACATTGGTGGGTAATCCTGAGGAAGATTTTGTCGGGTTGATAAGTGTAAGAACTGAGTCTTTGATGCATTAAAAATAACAAAATTATTTTTACCCCAATCAGAGATACAAGCCAAGTCAGACATTAGGTGTGCCATAGCCTCATCCCTTGTTTGTTGAAGTAACTGCTGAGAAGGACGTTGCGGAAACCGAATGGAAAGGTGAAGGGTGGAATCATCAGCATTTGAGTGGATAGGGTTAGATGTACAGCTTAGAAGGTCATTGATGAATAAAAGGATGAGAGAGAGTGATAGGACAGAGCCCTGAGGAACACCACTGTTGATAGGTCTAGGAGAAGAACGATGGTTGTCTACAACAGCGGCACCAGAACGACCAGAAAGGAAGCTAGAGATGAAGGCACAGACAGAAGGATAGAAACCGTAGGAGGGCAGTTTGGAAATTAAAGATTTATGCCAGACTCGATCGAAAGCCTTTGAGATGTCAAGTGCAATGGCAAAGCTTTCGCCAAAGTCCCGAAAGGAGGATGACCAGGAGTCTGAAAGGTAGGTAAGAAGATCGCCAGTGGAGCGCCCCTGACGGAACCCATACTAATGATCAGAAAGAAGGTTGTGACAGGAAATGTGCTTTAAAATTTTTCTGTTAAGAATTGACTCGAAAACTTTTGAGACACAGGCTGTTAAAGCAATTGGACGATAGTTAGAGGGTCGGGAATGGTCACTCTTCTTTGGGACTGGCTGAATGAGAGCAAACTTCCAGCAAGAAGGAAAGGTACAAGTTGACAGACAAAGGCGAAAGAGTTTACCTAGGCAGGGTGTAAGCACAGAAGCACAGTTTTGGAGGACAACTGGAGGGACTCCATCTGGCTGATATGCATTAGTCAGAGGATATGAGAAAGGAATGTATGCTTCCATGCCCGAGAGAATAACCTCCGTAATGTGCAAGGCACACTCAGATGGCCCTCAGCCATGGAAGCAATAATCATTCCAGGGAAAATCAAAGAAGTACTGCCTGAGGGCCTCCCAATCCGCAGCTCCAAATTGCCACAGACGACGTTTCTTTGGAGGGTCCACAGGCCATACAGGAGCGATAGGACAGGTTAAGGTAATACGGTTATGATCGGAGGAGCCCAACGGAGAAAAAAGAATAACAGTGTAAGCAGAAGGATTAGTTGTCAGGAAGAGGTCAAGTATGTTGGAACTCTCTCCAAGGAGGTCAGGGATACGGGTAGGGTGCTGTACCAGCTGCTCTAGGTCACTGAGGATAGAAAAGATGTAGGCTTGTTCACCAGGTGGATCAGTGAAAGGAGAGGAGAGCCAAAGGTGGTGGTGAACACTGAGATTTCCTAGAATGGAAATTTCAGAGAAAGGAGAAATGGATAGAATGTGTTCCATCGTAGAAGTAAGATAGTCAAAGAATTTTGACAGTCAGTAGAATTAGGAAATAAGTAAACAGCACAGATATATTTAGTCAGAGAATGACAGGAAAGCCGAAGCCAGAGAGTACAGAATTCAGAAGAATCAAGTTCAGGAACACGAGAGCAAGATAGATCGTTGCGTACATATACGCAACAGCCACCTTTGGCTTTGAAATGAGAATAGAGAAAGTAGGAGGATACAGAAAAGGGTTTGCTGTCAGTTGCCTCAGACAGCTGAGTCTCTGTGAGGAAGAGAAGGTGAGGTTTAGAGAAGGAGAGGTGGTGTTCAAC
>JAGKTI010017305.1:0-18624 GCA_018397915.1 Birgus latro | reverse complement strand
TTTTTTATGCAAGGAGGAAGGAACCATAGGCCGTAGGCCCGCAAACTGTTCCTTCCAAGAACAAACAAAAACAATACAAAAAGACAGCCAAATTCAAGATCCATTGCTCATTTCGAGATGCCTGGACACACTGCATTTGAAGGACTTGAGATCATAGGAAGTAGGAAATACAAACAGAGGAAGACAGTTCCAGAGTTGACCGGTTGCATAAATGAAGGACTGGGAATATCGGTCAACTCTTGCATTAGAGAGCTGGACAGAAAAGGGATGAGAGGATGTTGCTAGGCGGGTGCTACGTGCCCGTCGTAGAGGTGGAGGGATGCAAGCAGACAGTTCAGAGGAACAGTAGCCATTGAAGTAGCGGTAGAAAAGAGATAAAGATGCAATAGTGCGGCGAAGAGACAGAGGCTGAAGGGAGCTAGTAAGAGGAGGAGAGTTCGCTAATTTCCCCTGCTTTTTTACCAGTGAAATATGCCGTGTGAGCTATTCTCGTAATATAAATGTATATAAGAAAGGAAGGGAGAAGCCTGAGTGATATTTATATTCACCTGGAACTACCTACTTTATTATGTATTGTCTAGATTTCCTACGACTTCTTTCTTAGCATATACATTAGCAGCTGACATTTTCAACTCTTGGCTACCAAGATTCGTATCATTCAGTTCACTGTCGTCCTTCAAGGTGGAAATACGTCGCAGTCGCGCCCTCCATTTCTGCTGCTTTTGCGCCCATTATAAAAGGCCCTGTGACTCTACCCCTACTAAACATCGTGTGGGAAGCGGTAAAGGACTGTAGATATATATAAGTGTTATAAAGTACTAGAAATAATAAAGTGTGAGTGTGTATATGAATAAGAAATGACAATACGAGCGGTGAATTAGCAGCTACGAGTGGGAGGCTCATACGCGCTCGTATTTTACATTACTTTCACAGCGTTTTTTTTTTTTAGTATGGATTCCACACCATTGAATAGTGTTTCTTCTGATAATATAAGGTAGTGGTATTCATATTACGGGATGTTGGGAAGTGTAAAGTGAAGACTTAGTTACCCAACTTCAGAAGTCTCCACAAGTCCTACGGTAGTCGACGAGTGCTAAAAAAAATCCCAGGAAAAAGCTGAAAGTATGTGCCATAGGCATATTTAATTATAATATTCTAGGACTAATAACTGATTTTTGGCAAATATTTTAAAAAAGTAAGTCGGAGCGCGAATTTGCCCCGCAGGATGGGCACGGCGCTCCGACAACCCCATGGTTAAGGGGTTAAGTACTATGAGAAACAATACGGGGCTCATGACTGACCTTGATGCACGCCAACATTCACGGAAAACTCATCACTCAAATTCCCATTCATTCTCAGCTAGGTGCAAACACCCATGTACTTAGTCATACCCACTCTAACCAGCCACTCCTCGATCCCAAGCTTTCTCTTTACCCACTTCACCTCCCTAGGGACTCTGTCAGAGGCTTTCTCCGAATCAGCAAAACAAAGTACAGCTTCCTTTTCTTTCGTAAATAATTTTCCTGGAGTTTTCGAACAATGAATATAGCATCAGTGGTCCCTTTTGCTGGCATAAACCCCAACTGCATCTCGTCAATATTTACTCTTTCCCTAATCAAACCTTCTAGGACTCTCTCCATTACCTTCATTATCTGGTCCAAAAGTTTCATGCCTCTGTTATTTCCTCTTTCCAGGGCATCACCCTTCCCCTTGTTTACATTTACAGCCGTTCTCTGCAGTCAGCCATCTGGAACAACACACTCAAATATAATCGTATTTATCAAACCAGTAACTAACCCCATTCCTGGATCTCCTGAGGCCTTCAGCATTTTAGCAGTTAACCCAGTTGCCGGCTCTATACCCTCCCTGTAGTGATACCCAGAAATATTGTTTCCATAGTTGTATTTTTATGGAAATATGATCATTGGGGTCAAGAGAGTCAGAATCACAGAGATGCTATCATACATATCTTTGGCACTTTGCGCAATTAGCATAATTAGATGGTAATTACATCATATTTTAAAACTCTCAAATCTTCCATATAAATACACTCACTGATATGATCTTGGTGTCTATACCCATATTTTCGACCCCAAACGATTCATTACCAGTCGTGTAGCGAAGCTGGTATTGTTTTCATTGTGTGTGTGTGTGTGTGTGTGTGTGTGTGTGTTAGCACGATAACTTCGCAACCGCTCAAGATATCATCACAATATTTTACAGGTGTGTAGTAGAAAAAAATAGAAAAAAAAAAGACCACGAGTTCGAAACTGGTGTAAATAGGTCAAGGTCTGTGTGTCAATTACTTCGCAACCGCTCAAATATCATCATAAAATTTTACAGGTGTGTAGTAGGGATGCAAATCTCCTACGAGTGTTGTTTTCCGTTTGTTTGCCTGGCTGTGTGTGTGTCTGTTAACACAATAACTTCGCAACCGCTCAAGATATCATCACAAATTTTTGTAGGCGTGTATTAGGGGAAAAATCGATGATGAATTCGATATTGCTGAAAGTAGGTCAAGGTCTGTGCATCTGTTACTACGATAACTTCGCAACTGCTCAAGATATTATCACAAAATTTTACAGGTGTGTAGTAGGGATGAAAATCTATGAGTATTTTTTTCAGTTTGTCTGTGTATCTGTGTGTCTGTTAGCACGATAACTTCGCAACCGCTCAAGATATCACAAAATTCTACAGGTTTATAGCAGGGATGAAAGTCTCCAACGAGTTCAAAGTTGGTGAAAGTAGGTCAAGGTTTGTGTGTCTGTTGCCAGGATAACTTCACAACTCCTCAAGATATCATCACAAAATTTTTCAGGTGTGTAGTAGGGATGAAAATCTACGAGTTCGAAATTGGTAAACGTAGGTCAAGGTCGAGGTCATATCCCGAGCCGCGTTAGACATGAATAGGCTTGCGGCTGGTGTGATTCCCCCCTTGGGGTGGCCTCTAGTTGAGAATGTTTTCAAGCTCGTATCTGTGTTTCTAGTATGCATAATGTGTATAATCAAATTATACTAGTGTAATTAATCCATCGTCTCATGAATAATGAAATGATTATTTGTCTACTTCAGATTCATTATGGCGACGCACTGCTCCTTTGTTCCCCTGTCATGGCAAAGGAATTTGGCGTAATTGCAAGTTTCCTGGAATAAGGACTATCATCTTCCGAAGCAAGGAGAAAGATGATTCCCTTCACTTTGAACTGAGGAAGGTAATGGGGTTACATGGTGAAACAACAATTCACTGTCATAAGTTATGTTACTCTGCCTATACATCGGGATCTAGGAATCAGAAAACTGTTAGGAAGAAGGCCATGGACAAATGAGTCTGATGGAAGAGATTGTCTGATATGAGGCAAGGAGTGTCTCCAAAAAGATCTAGAACATCCAGATCGCTGGGATCCAATAAAACAATGTAAAACAAAAGAGAGAGGGGAAGGGGTGCCCACATTCAAGCAAGTGTTGTCTAATATGTGTAATCAACTTCTGGATGTTTGGGGCAGAGAGGTATTTTTAAGGCTTTTTAGTGTACATACAGACTTACCTGCTTATGATGCGCAGTACTATGTTCGCAGCTGTGATAGATTTCGCCATATCCCCATGAATAAAGTAAATGCAGAATCATGCAAACCCATTGTTGATGAGGCATGGAGGTATGTAACTGATCATATGAAAACTGACATGTATCAGACTTGGACAGTAGATGAATTACAACAGTTACATGTAGAAGGGTCGGGACAACTGTCAAGGATGCAGATGTTAGTTATCTATCTATCTATTGCCAGACGCCATAATCCCGTATGGGGTGGCCATTTGACTTTGATTTATTTGTTTTAAGGGAGGGGCACTAACCCTCCACCAACCCACTTGTTGACACGTAGAGAGCACGTATGGTTTGGTTATATGGTTACCACCCAACGTTGTAAATGGTTTCTTGGCTTACAGGAAACCATTTGTCTTATCACTCAATGTAAAGCCACCTGTAAAGGAAAGAAAAGCAATAAGAAGTGACAGAAAAGATGGGAGAGGTAGGAAGAGAAGAGGGCAACCACAGAAAAAGAATGATAAAGGCTAAGGAAGAAGTAGTGAGTGGATGATGGTCGCCACCACCTACCACTAGATGTTAGTTCACCCGTGAAATTATTTCGGTGAGAATATTATTGTTATTAACATGGAAGGTTGATACTGTCATTGGATATAGAAAGTTTTTATCAAAATTCTCAAAGCCTGTGAAATGTTCAAGGCATACTGATGATGATGCTGTGGACACGTTAGTGAGGAGGATCAAGGCTGAAGTAAGAAGCATTCCCCAACCTCTTGACTATGACTTGAACGATTTTTGCTTCCTCAAGACTGTCATGGGCACAAGTGAGATTCTTCTAAGGCTCGTCTCTGTTTTAGCCTTAGATGGAAAGGTCACAAAGCCATCTCTAACACTGGCACTATGTATCCAACAGCACATCATATAAGGCATGAAACCAGACTACCTTAGGTTTTGCTGTGAAACTACATAACAAACACGGCAGTTCTGAGCTCATAAAGACCCTCAGTGAACACAGTTTATAACCATATACGTCGAAATCTTGCGATTCAGGAAATCAGCGGCATCGTATGTCTCAGGGAAACTGTGGCTCACGGCTGAACATGGGCCTGTCTTTGGCTGGTGAGATAACACTGATCTTGTGATCTGCACTCCCAATGGGCAGAAGAGCACTCTTGCTATGGTTACGGAGTTCACACAGCATCCAACAGACATCGTGATGCCAGGAAAAGCTGGAGTGATGCAGCTCACGATCCCTCGACTAAAGGAGTCTGATGATTCATCTCTCCATCTAACAGACCAATACCAATAATGCGAGCACTACAGAGGCGCACTTAAACTAGCCCCACCAATTCTTCCAAACAAGGCCTTGTCACCATCCGATAAGGAACATCTTGCAATCAGTTTAGTAAGGGCAAAGAGGAGGGATGCTGCCTGGTACCCAGTTAAATACTGATCCAGAAGCAGTTGACTGGTCAGCATATAATGCTCGTGAGGACAGGACAGAAGCTTCTGCTGAGAAACAAAGAATAATTTTTTTATTTGGCCAACTATGGGATCTACCTCCATCCCACCTCAGTACAATGCAGCAAGCCAGGGCCTACATGGACAAGGCTATATAAAGCTTTGGAATGAAAAACACATTTCTCACCTTTGACATGCAGCTGTACATTGTGGCTAGCCTCATAAAATGGAGTGACCAAAATTGATGGAAAAACAAAATTCTAACACCAGGTGTGATACATACTAGTGTGTCGTTATTGGGATGTATTGGAGTGCTTATAAAGGCAAGTGGCCTCGAGGTACTGCTCCACTCAGCCTTTGCAAGCTTTACCGGTATTCTCAACGGCAAGAAATGGCCGAAGACACTTGGTACCTTTCGATTCGTAGCTCTACTGCATGATTTCCAGAAATATGGATCAACAACAAATTAAGAGATTACTGTACACATGGAGAAGGCAAGGAAACATCCAACTGAAAAGCTGTGGGTGGATTGCTTCATCATCCCCACCATGATCGCACACCGTTTCCTGAGGGCATGGCATGAAGGCGACGTTCTTCTTGAGCAGCACTGTCTCGCTGAAATGAAGAAGTACTTCTTTGCAGCAGGGCATCATAACTATGTCAGATAGATCACATGGCATCTCCGTGAAATAACATTCCAGATGACGCCAAGAAGGAGTTTCTGGCTGGAGCACATGTATGTCGCCATTCACACAGCAGCCCAGCAATGCCTGCAGACCAATTAGTCCGGCAGATTTGCATCAAACTGGGGAATGGTACAGGTGGTCCGAAAGGGAAAACATTGAAGGCTGAGCAAGTACCTTTTTGGGTTACCTCTTTCAGCTTCTGCTTGCGCCTCTCAGTGACAACTGATGATATGTACTGTGCATACCCTAAGGAGGATTGCAAGCAATCAAGGGCAAAACATAAGGAAGAAGGTGAAAAAGGAAACAGCTCGATGCAGAAGGTAGGATTAAAGTACATGAAGACCCAATGAAGCACTCTCATCCCCTGGAAACAAACTCATTTGTATAACATCATCAACGGACAGGTGACCTTTTCAGAAGTCAATGCACACAACTCTGTCATCACTGGAGAGAAGATGAGCATGGACTTTGCAGGAGCACTTCCTGATGGCTTTCACAAAAAGATTGAGAAGCAAGTGAAAGTTATGCAACATACGAAGAAATCTTTCAACCTAATGAGGATGCCTGTGTATGATGTGGAAGCTATATTCACATGACTGCTTTTAGTCGGCTAACAGCAAGACATCGAACTAAAGGACATTTTCCAGTATGAGCTCAGTGCAGTTTCAGCAGCACTGGTTGATGAATTTGGCTGTTTAAGGATAGGGAACAAGTCTGCCTTGGTCAGGGGAATAAGTTTCCCTCATGAGAATGCCCCGACTCCAGATGTCTTCTCATTGATGCAAGTCAGCTGTCTGGCCACTTCGTCTGACCAGTATCTGGCACTGTGTCCGATACTATTGACAGCATGAAGCTGTGGCTTGGAAGTGACAAGTTTGGATATGCTGAAAAGTTTGTGATCTTTGATCAATACGATGGAATAAGTGCAAAGGACCATGAGCGCCAGAGGAGAGCTGGTGAAGGTGTAACAGAGTATATCTTTTTGTTTATTTCTCCTCTTCCAGTTCGAGAGAGCATCATGAAAAACAAGAGCAACAAGAGACAGCTGAGTCAACTCCTTTGCACCTTCAACCTTGGCGAAAGAGTTAATATAATTGGTCGAGCCTACAGTCTCTTCACCCATGATGAAGCTGACGTCACCCTCATACGATACTTGATCAAAGTAGCTGCTGAAGGAGCTCGTATCATCCGTCTGCTATGCGATGACAGTGATGTGTTTGCTTTGGCAGTGTACTGGGTGTAGAAAAAAGATCTCTCGAACAAATCCTGCATACATATCGAAAAATGGGATGGGACAGTCCTTGACATCAGTGCTACCATTGGACAAATGTCAGGATCTTCTCGGAATGTACGCACTGTCCGGCTGTGACAGTATCATTTCCCTGTGGGAGAGGCAAGCTTTCTGCATTAAAAGTGTTACCAAGCAATGACATTCATGGTTTGGACATGGTTCTTGGTAAAGAAGGTGCCTCAGAGCTCAAATGCAATTGCAACTGTGGAAAGCTGCTGACAAAGAAGGCCCTCCAGCTAAAGAAAACGATACATCAAGCTATGGCAGGGAAATCACAAAGCGAGAAATAACGCCATGTATAGCAGATCAACCATTGGCTCCAGCACGACTCATTGGCATCATCAGCTGCAGCTGCAGTACAACAACCGCTTGTAGGCAAAATAAACGCAGCTGCAAATCAGCTGGCTTGTCTTGCACGGACTATTCTCACTCTCGAGATGGGGATAGTTGTCGCAGTCCACTGACTATTCATTAAGAAGATGACCGTGAAGATGAGGGAAAAGAGGCTATTTACAAAGGAGACTAGTTCATTGTTTGATTTTTTGTGAACTTAAAGATTTGTAAATAGAGCACTTAATCAATATTACTTGTTTATCGTGAATAGTTTCGAAGTAACGGTGGTACTCTAGTCGTCACGTCATTAATTAAGCGTGACCACGATATCAGATCCACCATATACCTGATGCCTAATTACAAATAATCCCATCTGAATGAGACAGTATCATCCTTGAGATTATTTTTATCCAAGAAGTTACTTGACAGTTATTGGATATTGGTGATTACTAATGAATGGTTGATAATTATACGCAGTACGCATATTAGAAACATGGATACAAGGATGAAAACATGTTCAGTGAATTCCTTAGGGTAGAAAACATGGGTATAGACGCCAAGATCATATCTGTAACTGTATTTATATGGAAGTTTTGAGAGTTTTTTAATGACATTATTAGCATCTAATTATGCTAATTACACTAACTGCCCGACATGTACATGATAGCATCCCTGTAATTCTGAGTCTCTAGATCCCAGTGATCATATTTTCATTAAAAAATACTTCAGTGAAAGCAACATTTCTGAGCTCACATGATAGACAACTAGACTCTTTTCTATTCCCTGAAAAGTCTTCTTTTCTTAACTGCTTCTTCAACACACTTATTCCACAACCGTGTTACCTTAAGTCTTGGAGGGGCCCCTTGTCCATCCACACACTGAATCAGGATCTCTCAGGAGATTGTTCTTGAGAGTTTTATGTGTTTCTTAACACTTCTATCAAAAGTTCCATGTTCAGCTACCTCTCTACTCATCAGGCTGTTGAAGACATGCACTATTGCTTGGTTTTACAACTTCCATATTTTTCTCATGAGTGCATAGGCCCTCCTCTTCACCGTCCGCTCCTTAACCACCATGTCACGTATCAGTAATTTGTGTTGCCACACCCACTCTTCATTACCTATAACTTTAATTTCCCTCACCAACACCCTATCAGTCCTCCTGACCAGGAAATTGTCTGTCTGGCTGCTATTTTCCCAAGGCTCATATGTAATCAACCTACTCTCTCTTTTCCTAAAATGCATGTTGCACACACTCATGTTTACAGTTTCCCCAAATTCGAGTATCCTTTCTCTTTCCACATTCCTCGTACCATAATGTGCATCCCCCATGTACCTCTTCATATCTTGAGCTGCTTCACCAACATGTCATTCTCAATTTCCGCCTTTGTACATTAAGCTAAAAGCAGTAGCTGTCACTCCCACATTACTACTTGTGAGAATTTGGGACCAAAGGCTAGCTTGTCCTAGACCACAATTTTTACTCCCTTCAGTATGATGTGGTCTTTATATCTTCTTCCTACAGTCATATAATCTTCATCAGTGATACAGTCTCCAAAGATTCAGACAGAATCTCTTTTAATCTGTTCAGTACAATGAAGTTTTCTGTATTTTATTATGTACTACCACCAAACAGTTTCATCTGTCTCAAAATAGACCCCTCATACTAACACGTTACGTGACTGAAAACTGTCCATCTACCACCTTGGATTATGAACGTTGTACAGGTGTCCCAGGAACACTGTGCCCAATTCTTTGTTGTAGTTTTGCTCATTTTCAGTATTAGTGACTATAATCAATTGGGGTCCAATCTTCAGCCATTACTGAGATATATTTACTGATGACCTTAAGGATGATTTGCCATGGAGACAACTTATCACCCATAATGTTATTGTAGCCCCATAACAGTGTCAAATATTTTGTTATAACATTTACTATGAATAATTTCCTGAAGTCTGGCACACTTTCCCCGGGCCAGCGAATATATTGCACCAGGCCCGTTACCATCATCCAGACCGGCGATTCAGATCACTGTGCTACCACGTGTCCTTGCACAGTGTTTTATTAACACCTTCACAGGGAAAGGCTTTATATTATTTCTTGTTACCTCCAGACGATTTCCACCTGTGTCTTGATGCAATAGTTACAATTATAATCACTAACATCGCCACTCTTATTAGTCAATCGGTATTGATGCTTTACATAATATTCCAAAAAGGTTGGTTGGACAACGAAAATCATACCACCGAGCTGCGAGTCATTGCCCACTATCTTTTTATCTATCAAAATAAAATGAATAAATGCCCACAGCTGTACATGAGAGAGGAGCCTGATGACTTTCTTTTCTTCTTTCCCTGCTTCAGACCTGCCCTGTTAACCTCACCCGAGAAGCTTGCCAGTGCTGTGTTACTTACCAGTTTATAAACAGTTCCGCTGAATTTGAGTAAATATTCCATGACCAAAGGGTATGCCTGTGTTAACAAATGTCTTGGACGTATTATTCCTGTGTAAGGTATGAAAATCCACTCAACAGCAATTGGCCCACTAGTCACAGATAATGGAGAGCATACTGATGATGAAACAGAGGCTAAAACTCTCAACGTCTTTGCATCCGTATTTACAGCTGAAAATACAGATTCCATTCCCACCTTTTTTCCTGTTGTCTTAGAAGAGGAAAATACAGTTAGCAGCATTACTGTTAGCAAGAATGATGTACGGCTCGCAACTGGTAATCTTAAAGTGAATAAAACCCCAGGGCCAGATAAAATATCTCCGCACATTCTGAAAGAAACAGTTGATGAAACATCTAAGCCATTAGCTGAGCTACTCAATGAATCATTAAGAAATAGTAAGGTGCCTCATGAATGAAAACTAGCAAATTTAACCCCGATGTTCAGCAGGACAATAAATCACAATCAGAAAATTATTTACCAATCAACTTAATTTCAGTGTTCCGCAGGTTGTTGCAAACTATTATCAGAGATAAGTTTTTAATGTACTTAGAAATAAATAACTTCATTAAAGATTCACGATACCATTTTCAGAAAAATTGCTCTTGCCTTACTAATCTCTTGGATTCTTGGATTTCTTCTATGATATATTCAATAGATACGATGAGACCAGATCAGTTGATATTGTGTATCTTGATATTCAAAAGCATTTGATAAAGGTCACTGTAAAAGACTACTTCAGAAACTGAATGCGCTTGGGTTCAGAGGCAATGTGCTTGGGTGGATCGATAATTGGTTTACAGCCACAAGGCTCAGAGTTGAATCCTATTCTGTTTATAACATATATATATATACAGTAAAAGTCCATTAATCCGAATGGCAGTGGACCGAGAATCATTCGGATTATCAGATTTTTCGGATTTTTTGGGTAGGACCCCTAAGACCCTTAATTTCATGTTTAAATTGAAATTTTACCTAATGGATCACTTTTCATTCATTCATAATACAATATGGCGCATATTAACATTATGTATTACAGAAATTTTTTACTTAATAATGTATTACAGAAGACGCGAACTGTAACTGGTAAATTAAGAAATGTTATGGGTTGTTAAACTCACCAGTAATGCGTAGTGTTGATAACAGCAGTTTTAGGCGGGTAAATTCAATTAGAGAGAGTAAGTCCAGGGATAATAATTATGTGCACGCAAAAGCACAAAAACTTAATACTAATGGCTTTCAAAAACTTTCACCCTGCATTTCTTTTTTAAACCCTTTCACGCTCGGTAAGTTTTAATAAGTTTTGTGCCCCAGGCTCATCGGGATTTGAACCCCTTGGACCGCTAGCTGAAGTATCCCTGTTTCTGCAGTCCACCATCCTTCTTCCGGGGAGCAGGAATGGAACTGAAAGATTGTATAACCTGGGAGGTCCACTGCTTGGTTATGTCTGAGGCACCACGTTAAGACAACCCTCTACACCACCGAAGAGGTAAAAGCTATATATTACACCACAGTTCAAAAATGTGTCTAAAATACTGAACAGAATCATCGCGAGGTACGAAGAACAAAGTATTGAATACCCTATTGCACTAAAGATGTTAAATATAAAGGGCTGAGTGAAAGGGTTGATGGACTTTGTATTCGTAACGAAGGTGTCCTTTCACAGGCAGTCCCATCATCTCCTGCTGCCACTCTCTTGACGCGGCGCGGCGACCTTCTCTCCTCCCCCTTTCTTTCCTTTGGTAAAATGGAAATGATCTAATTTCACTTTTTAATTAGGGGGGAATGGTTTGTGTGGCTCGTGTTTGTGTTCTCGGTCCCGGCTACATCCTCTTTCCTCACTCCCTTCCCTGACTCTTCCCTTTTCTCTACTTCTTCCATTTGTCCTTCTTCCTTCCCTCTCCCCCCCCCTCCGTCTTTCTGTTAATCCTCTCCCCTTTCTTACTCCTCACACTTTTCCTCTTCCTTTACTCTTCCCTTTCTCGTTTTCTCACTATACCCTCCTTCCATCTCTGGTCCCTTCTCTCCTCTCTCATCCCTCACTCCAACTTCCTTTCATCATGTTACCCATCTTTCCTCACTCCTCCCTCCTTCCCTCACGTCTTCTTCCTCTTATCACCCTCCCCTTTTTCCATCACTTCTCCCTCCGTCTCTCACTCCTCCATCCTTTTCACTCTTCTTTCCTTTACTCCCTCCTTCCCTCATTCTTTCGCTTTCCCCTTTTCACTTTCTCATTAATTTTCCCTTTTTCTCCTCGTTCTCTTCCACATTTTCTTCCCCTGCTTCCTTTCCTTTCTGTCATTTTTTATCTCCTTCCATCTCAGTATTTTATTCTCCGTTCTTTCTCACTCCTTCCTGCCTCTCTACCATTGTCTTATTTATCTCTTCCCCTTCGCATTTATTCTTCTCCACTCTTGTCTCACTTATCTCAACCCTTGTCTCATTATTCTGCACTACACTCCCTACCATCCCCCATCCATGTGACATTCATCTCCATTTTTTTTTTTCAGTCATCTTTGCCCCTGTATCTCCTTACCAATTCAGTCTTTGCTTCTTTTATCTTCACCCTTGCATATCCAAACATTTTATTCATCCTCATATTTTTCTTTCATTTCCACCCTCGGCTCAGCAATCCCTTTCCTTGTTTTATTTACCTTCACGCTTGCCTCTCCCATCTGTCTTCATCCATTTCTCTTCTCCATTCTCGTCTCCTCATTCTCTACCTTCGTCTCACCCTTAATCTCCATCCGGTCCTCCCCTCTCTTCATTCACACATACTTCCTTCTCGTTCTCTTCTGTCGTCTGTCTTCGTTGCATTCCCTGGCTCATTTTTCCTCACTTTTTTTTCTCGTGGGTTTTATCTTCTTGGCCCCTTACTTTACACTAAACTTTTTCCTTCCTTTTCACTTGTTTTCTCTCTCTGTTCTCTTCCGTTTCTTTCTTCCTCCACTCAGTTTATTCCTTACTTTTTCCGCGATTCTTCCTCTGCTATATATACTCTTTGCCTCTCTCTTAAATTCCTTCTTTCCCCTTTCATGTCTCTTTACCTTCCATTTTCTTAGCTCTTTTCTTCTCTTCCTTTCCTTTTTTCTTTCTTTCTTTCTTGAAATATTCTCGTCTTTCTTCACGATCCTGTATCTTCGTCTTTTAATTTTTTCTTTTTCCTTCTCTTCCCATTTTCTTCCTTTCGTGTCCTCTTCCACTTCCTTCCCTGCTTCTTAATTTATTCTTACAGGTTTGTTCTTTCTTCTTGTCATATTATTATTATTTGTCTTTTATTTTTCTCCTTTCCCCTTTCCCTTCAGTCCTTCCTCCCGCGTCTTCTTCCCTTCCTCTTTCCTTCCTTTTCTATCTCCTTTCTTCCCGTTATAGAATCGTCTGTTTCCCTCCTCTCATTTTTCTTTTTCATTTTCTCTCGCTCCCCTCCCTTTCTCACACATCTGATTTCTTTACTTCCTCCTTACTTCTTTTCCTCCTCCGCTGTCTTCTTTCTTGTTGTTACAGACTCCTTTGTCTTCCCCTTCTTTACTTCGTTATTCTTTCAGCTCACTCTTCTTCCCTCTTTCCTTTCCATAAATCCTCCTTCCTTAGATTCGTCCTGGTTCTCATCATTACTTCTCTTCTTCCTTTCTTCCTCCCTCCACTGTCTTCTCTTTTCCTTTAATATATTGTTATGTTTTTCCCATTCTTCTCCTTCCATTTTCTTTTTTTTTACCCCTCTTACATTTTATCTTCTCTTCCTTTATTTCTTTTCCATATATATTCCTTTGTCTCTGTTTGCTTTATTTTTGCTTCTTTTCCTCTCTCCTACTCATTCCGTCCTCCCCCTCTGTCTTTTCAGTTCATATCTCCCTTCCTTCCTTTTTCTTTCCATTCTTATTCACCCTTTTCCTCCTTGTCGTTAAGCATCCCTGTCTACCTCTTTCATCTTCTCCTTTTCCCCTCCCTTCCACTGTTTCCTTTCTCTTCTTTGTATTCCATTCTTGTCCCCTACACTTTCTATTTCTTTTATTTTATTTTCATTCTTTTTCATATTTTCTGTTGTGTTCTCCCTTGCCTTCTTTGTTTTCTCCTCGTTCATCTTCTTTCTCCATTCCTCTCACAGTCAACTTTCTTTTCCGTCTATTTTGTAATTCTTTCCATTCCTTCTTCTTCCTTCCTTCTTCCTGCAGTGTCTTCTTATTTCCTATTAAATATTCCTTTGGTCGCTTTTTTCTTCCTTTTCATTTTCGTTCGCCCCCCTTCGTCCGTTCCTCTTTTCTTCCTCTCTTCTCACACCCCTCTCTTTCTTCCCCCTATATATTCCATTGTCTTCACTTACTTCTTTTTCACCCATTTCTTCCACTCTCCTCCTTCCTTTCTGTTTTCTTGGTTCTTCCCCTTTTCTTTTCCTCTTCTCTTCCTTTACATCCGTCACGTCTTTCTTTCTTTCCTTTGTCTCCCTTTTCAGTCGTCTTTCCTCCATCTTTTCATTATCCTCCTTTTTTCTCTTCTCCATCCTTTTCTCCGTCCATTCCTTTATCTACCTCTTCCTCTGAATTCCATCTATTTTTCTTGTTGCTTTTTTCCCTTCCCTCATCCCATACATTCTCCTTCCTTTGCCTCTTTCTTTTCCTCTTTACTTCCGGCCTCCTCCATTCCCTACTTTCCATTATCTCATTTTTTTCTTGTTCTTTTTTCGTGTTTCCTCACTCAGTTCCTTCGCCATCCGTTCTTTTCTTGTCTCCATCCCTTACTCTTTCCTTTCTTTCATTCCCAAATCTCTCCTCTTTTCACAATATATATTCAGTTGCATCCTCCTTATATTACTTCTCCTTTCCCCGTCTTTTTCGTTCGTCTTCCTTCGTTTATTTTCTATCCATCTCCTTCACTTTCCCCCCTATCCATTTTATTTCTGTATTTCTTGTATTTTATTTCTTACCGTTATGATTTCTTATGTCTTCCTCATTTTTTTTCTATCCTCCCCCTTTCCTCCCTTCCTTCTCCTTCCCTTCTTTCTTTCTGTTCTCGTGTTCTTACCTTTTTCATTCCTGTCTGTAGTTACACCACCCTTTTATTCTGGCTTTATGTCCCTCTGGTTTATAATTCCCTTTCCTCTCATTCCCATCCATCCCTTCAGTCTTTTCAGTCCTTGTCTTCCTCCCTGCTTCTCTCCTTCCTGCATTTTCTCCCAGGTCTCTCTCTCTCTCTCTCTCTCTCTCTCTCTCTCTCTCTCTCTCTCTGTTACATATTCCTCTTTCTCCCAAGTGTTATTCCTCTTCTTTTCCCATTCCTTCTCTTTCCCTGCTTCTCACACTCCTGCCATCTTACTCCACTCCCTCACTTGTTACTTCCTTGTTAACCTCTTCACTAGAGGAACCCCAGTTTCTTAGTTTATTCTTGCTATTACCATACGAGTATATGTTACTAAGGAAAATATTTAACACTGACCGGGTTACTTAATTTTATAACTTCACCCAAAAAAAAAATGATAATAAAGTTGCATTGTCTTGAGACAGCGAGAATATGATATGACTGAAGCGATTAACATATTCTTCCTTGTCTCTTTCCTTCATTCCTCTCTCTCCCATTGTCTCTTTCTTCCCAATATTGCTTCTTCTCTCTCCTGTCTCCTCTATTTCCACCTCTCATTGCCTCTCTCATTCCTGTTCTCTCTGTCTCTCTCTCTCATCTCGTTTCTCTCTCTCCACCTTTTTCCTTATGTCTCTACCGATTCCTCTGTCTTCCTTCCCTTGACGTTTCCTTGTCACTTTCCTCCTCCTCCTTTCCGTTCTACCAACTTCTTAACTCTTCCTCTTTCAATCTCTCTCTCCTTGCCTCTCCCTTTCTTCCTTCCCTCCTGCCATCTTCGTCCTTGTCACTTTTCTCTCAACATTTCTCTCTTTGTATTCCTCATATCTTGCTTCTTTCATTCCTTCCATCATCTTTTTCCACGCCTTGTTCCTCCCTTCAGCTCATTGTATTTCTCCTTCCCTCCGTCTCTCACTTTTTCCTTGTATCTTTTCTCTTTCCACCTTTTTCCTTGCATTCCATCTCATTTCCTTCTTCCCCTCCTTCTTCCATCTTCCTCCGTGCCTCTTCCCTCTACTGTTTCTCTCCTCGTTTATTTTCTCCTCCCCTTCTTTCTCCCTGTGTAATCTCACCATGTCCACTCTCTCCTTCCCTTCCACTTAACATCTTTCGCATCTCCTCCCTCTTACCTTATTCCTTCAGTTTGCTAGCCTCTTCCCTCCTTCATTCTTTCGCTTTGTTTCCTTCTTTTCTCCCTCTTTCAGTGCTTTGTGATGATGCTCTTCTTATTTACTTTACTATTTTCCTTCATTTCCTCCTATTCATTCCTACTCTCTATCACTCCTTGCCACCTTTCCTCCCTCCTATCATTTTCCTCTTTATCTCTTTGTTCCCTCATTATCTCTCCCTCCTTCTTGTTCTGTCTCCCTCATATTTCCATCCTTTCTTCGTTCCACTCTTTCTTTCCTCATTTTCTCTCTCCTCCTCCCTCTTTCCTCACTCTCTTCCTCCCTCCCTCATCGTCACTTGGTGTAATCTCGATGTGTGCGTCTCTCAGTCCTTTCAACCTCCCTCCTTCCTTCCTTCCCTCTTAGTATCTTCTTTCATATCTCTACCCTCCCTCTCGCTGTCTCCCTCTTTCTTCGTGCCTCCCTCCTTCCCTCTATCCTCCATCTTTCCCCATGAATACCTCCTTCCTACCTCCATCTTTCTCTATCTTCTTCCTTCCTCAACCTCTATCTGTTCCTCCTTCTTCTCTCCCTCCTACTTTCCTCATTAAGTTCGTGTTTCGCGTGCTTTCACAGTGTGCTCCTCCCTTCCACCTTTCTTCCTCCTTCCAATTTTTTTACTTCTTCCTTGTCTCCTCCTCCCTCCAAACTTACTTTTTCCTCTTTCCTTCTTCCATCTTCATTTCTTCTTTTTCCTTTCTCATTCTTTCTCAGAATCTCAGAGTCCATGCTGCATGGCAATATATTTTTAACAGAAACCCTCAACAATGCACTCAAGGTATGTACTCCTATCACAGTGCGCAACAGAAGGCCTGCCAGAAATTCTAAACTCAAATTGTGGAATTGTCGGTTACCAAAAAATCTTGCATACAAAAATTACATTATCACAATGAGTCAAAGCGATAAAAACAAATATGATGTTCTTCGACGGAAAACCAAAAAAACTAATAAAAAACAGTAAGAAGAACCTAGAGACACATATTACCGGAAACAGTAAATCAACTCCCAAAGAATTTTTCAGTTACATCAGAAGCAAAAAGGCAATAACTCCAACAATCGGACCCTTAAACACAAATAGTGGAGAGCATACTGATGACGGAACTAAGACGGTGATAATTCTTAATACACTTTTTGTGTCAGTATTTACAGTAGAAAATGTACCGGTATATAGGATTCTTGCAGTTTCCCCAGTTCCAATAGAAGAGGACCGCATAATCGATGATATTAAAGTTAGTGAAAGCAATGTACTACTTCCAGTTAGCAGATTAAAGGAGAATAAATCATAGATACCGAACAAAATATTTCCACGCCTATTAAAGGAACTACCAAATGAAATATCAGAGCCTTTATCTGAAGTTTTTAACTAATCACTAAAGAGCAGTAAGGTGCCACACGAATGGAATCTTGCAAAAGTAACCCCAATATTCAAAAAGGGCAACCCAGCTCAACGAAAGAACTACTGCCCAATTAGTGTAACATCAGTGGTTTCCAAATTGCTTGAAACTGTAATCAGAGACAAGTTTGTGAAACACTTAGAAACAAATACTTTCATTAAAAATTCACCACATGGCCTTTGGAATAATCACTTCTGCCTCATGAATCTGTTGAACTTTTTCAACGATACATTGAACTTATACGACGAGTCTAAATCTGTTAACATTGACTATCTCCATTTTCAAATGGCTTTTGACAATGTTCTTTACAAAAGACTCCAGAAGCTAAAGGCTAATAATTTCAGCGGCAGTGTGCTCGAGTGGACTGAAGTTTGGCTCACTGGACAAAGAGTTGTAGTAATTGGAAAATACTCAGGCTGGATAGACGCTACAAATGGAGTGCCATAGGGTTCAGTGTTATGCCCAACATTTTTTTAAATATGTATAAGTGATATTGATGAAGGATTATTTTGTAGGGTTTAAGAATTTGCCAATGATACTGAAATAGTCAACAGAGCAGACACAACACTGCAGAGGAAGGCTGTTCAGAAAGATCTTGATCAACTGTTTAACTGGGCCCAAACATGCCAATGAATTTCAAGATTAATAAATGGCAAGTGCTAAACATTGGCAGTAAAAATGCAGGGGCCAGTTATTGGGCTACATGAATAACGACCCACTGATAGGGTAAACCATGAGAAAGTCTTAGGAGTTATAATAACAGATGATCTGAAACCAAACAAACACTGTGCAGAAACTGTTAAAAAAGCCAATAAGTTTACTGGACTCATGGGTAGAGGATTAGAATATGAATCCAAAAATATCGTCCACACTTTGTATTTTTCCTTAGTACACCTGCACTTGGAGTATTGAGAGAGTACAGTGAAGGGTGACAAAGATGATATCTAAATTTAAAAATAAACTATTCAAGGAGCGTTTAGAAGCCCTGAATCTCTTTACCTTAACTAAACGCAGGTTACGAGGAGATTTTCTTCAAGTATTCACAAAATTAAAAGGACTTGACAGTATGACTGTCCATAAATATTTCACAATTAATTACTCACACTATACTAAAGGTAATGGGCATAAAATTATGGCAAGAAATTTCAGTCACATGAACCTAAGCATTTCTTCTTTAGTAGAGTTGAAGAATGTATGGAACCAACTTCCCTCCAATGTAGTGAACCG
>JAGKTI010017304.1:0-15345 GCA_018397915.1 Birgus latro | reverse complement strand
GGTTCCTTCTTTTTGGCTGTAAACAATGGGGCTTTCCGTCAGTGTGTCGATCAGTGTGTGTGTGTGTGTGTGTGTGTGTGTGTGTGTGTGTGTGTGTGTGTGTGTGTGTGTGTGCGCGCGCGCGCGCGTGCGAACTTATTACCATGTGTGTCACCTCTGGCTTGCATATGTACATGTGCGTGTTTCCAATTCTTGTGTGTGCATGTGTCACCGGCATGTATGTATCACCGAGCTTTATGTAGGTATGACTTTCCAATTGTGTGTGTGTGTGTGTGTGTGTGTGGCGCCGATTCTTGTGTGTATGCTTGAGTTATTGTTAGAATGTGTGTGTGTGTGTGTGTGTGTGTGTGTGTGCCTGGTAACATCAGTACACTTACACTCTCTCATTACACCATATAAATATCACGCGGTCTCTCACCTGACAATCACCTGCTTTTGCCCTGCTTATAACCCTCTTTCTGCTGCTTATTTTCCCTCTGTTCCTGCTGCCTGCTGGTCCACGCTTCGGTCTGAGACCCTGAGAGGCTGCTAGTAAGGTCTGGGGATCAGGTCACGATAATTGCAATATAGTTTTCATTAACCCTTTCCGTACGGTGTCTGTCCAATAAATAAATAAATAAAGCTTCATTAACACCTGCACTACGAGGCGTGTGTACGAGGTAGAATAATCGTCTGGCAGGAGCAAGGGTAGATCTTAACAACGTCCCCCGGGGTAGAGGAGTAGACGCAGTGGGATGGTAGATGAACTTTTGCCTGCGACTGTACAAGGTGTGTCTGGATCCCATGGTTACCGGTCCCAGGTAGAATAATCGTCTGACAGGAGCAAGGGTAGATTTTAACGTCGTCCCCTGAGGTAGAGAGGTGGACGAAGTGGGATGGTAGATGAATTTTAACGTCTCTGAGGTAGAGAAGCAGACGAAGAGGGGTGGTAGATGAACGCTTGTCTGTGATTGTACAAGGTGTGTCTGGCTCCCACGGTTATCTGTCTCGGGTCACGTCCAGGTGTTGTTTGTATGTAATCCTCTGCCTCGCTGTTACCACACTCATTGGTAACGCACCCCAACGCACGCCAACGCACTCCAACACACCCCAGGGCACGCCAACTTACGCCAACGCACTCCAGCGCTGCCTTTATTAACGCTGCTCTTGCTAATGCCGAGGCTACTGCTGGCGTAATGAAGTTTGGCTGCCGTCTTCCTCGCAGCGTTATTGTTTTTACTTTTATTTATTTATTTCTGCGTACGGAACTGAAACGAGTAACGACTGGAAACGTCTCTTTCTCTCTCTCTGATAATAAATGATTTACAGCCGTGGAAGAGGTAAAAAAATAAAAAGGGGGGTGGGGGGAGTTACAGCCATGAGCAAACTGTTTCATCACACTGACCACTACCCGCACCATCACCACCACACCACCACCACCACACAAATCACCACTGTACTACCACCATCACCACCACACCCCATCACTCAAATCACCACTATACTACTACCATTAACACCATTACCACACGACCAACATCACTCAAATCACCACTATACTACTACCATTAACACCATTACCACACGACCAACATCACTCAAATCACCACTATACTACTACCATTAACACCATCACCACCACACCAACACCATCACTCAAATCACCACTATATTACCACTATCACCACCACTACCACACCACATCCATCACTCAAATCACCACTACCACTATCACCACCACCATCACCACTATCAACACCACCACCACCATCACCACTACAACTACTACCACCACTACCACCATCACCACCACCACCACTACTGCTACCACCACTACCACCACCACAGTCACCACTTCACCACTTAGACGCTCACCTCGCCGTCAAATGAGTTCTCTGAATATGCAACACCACAACTTGTACACAGACACACAGTAGCGGCGTGTGTGTGTGTGTGTGTGTGTGTGTGTGTGTGTGTGTGTGTGTGTGTGTGTGTGTGTGTGTGTGTGTGTGTGTGCTTCAGGTGTTTCAAGTGAGATGCTTCTGGACCTCAAGTATAATGTTATATCAGAAGCAGGACGCGGATAGTTGGTTGGGGGCTGTTGAGAAGCTGCAGCTTTAGCTAATGTATCTGCCCTCTCATTGCCCATCACATCAACATGTGCGGGAACCCAGCAGAAATCCACTCTCTTCCCCTGACGACGAATGAGGAAGAGCCACTCCAAAATAGCTAAGACTATAGGATGGGAAGAGTTATAAGAGTCCAGGGCCAAAAGCGCCCCTTAAGAGTCCCTAAAAATAGTAAAATAAGTGTCATGGTGGACAAACACCAACTTCAGGGCTAAAACGATAGCTGACAACTCTGCAGTAAAAACTGAGGCAGCCAAAGGAAGACTACCTCCACGGCTAAAATTGGGAAATACCACTCCAAAACTAACACCAGAGGCGGATTTAGAGCCATCAGTATACACAGGCACAGAACCATCATGACTACAAGAATGTTCTAAAAATAATTGTAAAAGACACTGAGAAGCGACAGAATCCTTTGGGCCTGCCAAAGACCTGCAGAAAGTTACCTTGGGCAAGATCCATGGCGCAACTCTCGGGGTTCGAACTGGACTAACAGGTACCGGTACTGCAGACAAACCAAACTCCTCCATGATATCCTGAACCCTACAGCCAAACGGACGAGGCATGCGAGGGTGCCTACTATAATACAAAAAATAAGACTGTTTCATCACACACTCACAGACAAGTGAGTCTGGAAGGCGATGAATACAGAGCCAGCACCGTGCTCCAACAGACTGACGCAGCAGACCTAAGGGAGGCACACCAGCCTCCACCAACAGGCTGGGAATAGAAGATGACCGAAAAGCCCCAGTTGCAAGGCGAAGACCAGCAGGATACACAGCATCTAATGTTTTTAGTTTGGACTCTGTGGCAGAGGAGTAGACCTCACAGCCATATGACAGCTTGGATGTTACAAAAGCCTGAAACAGATGCAAGAGTGGTCTCCGATCAGCACCCCAAGAGGTATGGGACAGAACCCTCAACAGATTGAGAGCCTTCATACATGATATTTTAAGATTTGCCAAGTGTGAAGCCCAAGTCAAACGGCAGTCAAATGTCAGGCCCAAGAATTTTGTCTCTGCCACACAACGGAGTCTCCTGCCACAAAGCTGGAGATCAGGGTACGGGAGAAAACCGAAAACCCTTGGAAGTGGCCCAGGCAGAAATCTTGTCCAAGGCAAGCTGCATACGCCGCTCAATAGCAGACATGTGGGAGCCAGAAAACCATATAGCTAGGTCATCAACATAAAGAGATGAGGATACCCCAGCAGCAACAGTGTCAAGGATACCATTGATGGCCACTGCAAACAGGGAAACACTTAATATACGTTTAATCCGTTGATCACGCAGAATATGGCGTTACTGCAACAATATTTATAACACACAAGAGGACAGTGAGGTGCATAAACAAAATAAATCGCTTAGGAAAGGGTGAAAGGGAGCTTCCTTAACCGACTAGAGTGCGGGTACAAGTGTCATTTGGTTATATGATTACCACCCAACGGAGTAAATTGTTTCCTGGATATGAAGAAACAATTTGGCTTGTCGTGCAAAGTCACCTTAAGGTTGCACTACATCGAGTGAGTGGATGGTGAGCGCCCTGTGTACCTTAATTAACCTAAGCACAACTTGTTAATTTGTATCTGACCCACCCTAGTGCTTTTAGTGTAACTCAGCCTAACCTGAATAAAACAAATAAATAAGCGTCATACCAAGCCTATGTGGTCATGCTTATTTCACACTTAATGAAACTCACCCTAACTTAACAGAAACTAGCCTCACGTACCGTAATCTCACCTACCTTTCAGACTCCTGGTCATCCTCCTTTCGGGACTTGGTGAAGACTTTGCCATTGCACTTGACATCTTAAAGGCCTTCGATCATGTCTAGCACAAATCTTTAATTTCCAAACTGCCCTCTTACGGTTTCCATCCTTCTATCTGTGCCTTCATTTCTAGCTTCCTTTCTGGTCGTTCTATAGCTGCTGTTGTAGACGCCCATCGTTCTTCTCCTAGATCTATCAACAGTGGTGGTGTTCCTCAGGGCTCTGTCCTATCACCAACTCTCTTCTTTTTATTCCTCAGTGACCTTCTCAGTTGTACATCTAACCCTATCCACTCGTATTCTGATGATTCCACCCTTCACCGTTACATTCGGTTCCCGCAGTGTCCATCTCAGCAGTTACTTCAACAAACAAGGGATGAGGCTATGACACACCTAAAGTCTGACTTGGCTCGTATCTCTGACTGGGGTAAAAATAATCTTGTTTTTAATGCATCAAAGACTCAGTTCTTACGCCTATCAACCCGACAAAATCTTCTACAGGAGTACCCACTAATGTTTAACAATATCCAGCTTAATTCTGCATCATCCTTGAACATGCTTGAGATTTCATTCACTTGGGACTTACCTTGGAAAGAACATGTTACATCTCTTGTGAAATCTGCTTCCAAGAGATTAGGTGTGCTAAGCCAACTCCGTACCTTTACCCCTGCACAGCTGTTGACTTTATACACGGGTTTTATTTGCAACTGCGTAGAGTACAACTCTCATGCATGGGGAGGCTCCCCACATACAGCTCTTCTCAATAGGGTGGAGTCAAAAGCTTTTCATCTCATTAACTCTCCTCGTCTTACTGGCTCCCTTCAACCTCTGTCTCTTCGCTGCACTGTTGCATCTTTATCTCTTTTCTATTACTACTTTAATGGTCATTGTTCCTCTGAAATTTCTGCTTGCATCCCTCCACCTCTGCGACGGGTGCATAGCAACCGTCTAGCAACATACTCTCATCCCTTTTCTGTCCAACTCTCTGATGCAAGAGTTAACTGTTACTCCCAATTCTTCATTCATGCAACAGGTCAACTCTGAAGCAGTTTCCCTCTGCCTGTAGTTCCTATTTCCTATGATCTCCAGTCTTTCAAACGCAGTGTGTCCAGGCATCTCGAAATGAATGGATCTTGAATTTGGCTCTCTTTTGTATTGTTTTTTTTCCCTGAGAAGGAACGATTTGCGGGCTCCTGGCTTTTGGTTACTTCTCCCTTGCATAAAAAAAAAAGTTACATCAAGTCCGGCATCTGGAATGCAATATTGCCTTCTTTTAGTTGGTGTTTTGCCACAGAACTCCACAAACTGTCTACAGATGATTGAGTCCCCCACCAGTGGAGCCAATATCTGGAATGTATTGTAGGTGGTGACCGATAAAATGTGTCACGTCCATGTCACCCTCACACCATTTTGTACTACCTGGAAATTATCTTGCCCCAATAGGGGTTGGTTAGTTCAGTGGCAGGAGGAGGGACAATGTCAGTGTTGCCTTGGACAACAGCAGTCCTCGACTGAGGAGTGCTGCTCCCCTCCACACTGCTTCCGATGTTGCTTGCAACAAACTTCTCCAGTGTATCAATTCTACAAGTCAGGAAATTAATTTTGTTCATAGCTTCAGACAGGTTTTCCTCAAGATCGCGGTGGAGTCTGCACATCCTGCAAACAAAAGAGCGGTCGGTGAATAAGATCCAGTGAAGCTTCCAGGGCATTTTGACTACTGCTGCCCTAAACAACGCACAGTAAATTGAATGCTGTCAAGTGAAAAATGTGTTATCACCAGGAATGAAGGTATTAAAACTTTGCTAATTCTTGGAATTCATGGCCATAGAAATAATAAAATACCAGGGGAAGTAGTGCCTGTAAATAGGGAGAAAAATAAATTTGTATCTAAGAAAAAAATGTTATCTGGAAATAAAAATAATTACATGTATGGTGAATCTTTTAAAACAAATCAACAGGGAGTTACTTGGCAGCAATGGTGATTTTAATGTTGAGAAGCTAACTGTCTTTCAAGTGAAGTAAGGGGGATGATCTGCCTGCTATTCTAACTTACCATGAGATGATGGGGGGGGGGAATGGTTAACCAAGTAGCCAAAATAAGCTGGGAAAGTGCAATCAAAACAAACAAAACTCTACTCACTATATTGTAAACAAGCTATATAAACTGTTTTCACTTGTGAAAACAATGAACAAAACTAAGAGAACAGTGCTCACCCACCTACAACACTGTGCACAGGGGAATGCTTAACACTTAATACACGGAGTGTACTGTACCAGAATGCAACTGTTCACATCCACCATCACAAAGGTGTCAATCACAACCACAAAGGACTGCCACAAACTGCTCAAGTCACAAAAATCATTCCCATACTACTGTATAACACAACAGTTACACTGAAATGCTGTATCACTCCAAAACAATGCTCAGTTGAAACAAAAACATGTCAAACCGTTACAGAATTCCACTCAGCCACCAGTATCATCTCGAATAATAGAAGTCAAAATAAAACAAAGTTCCACTCAGTTCCGATTTCCGAATGTATAAACTGTTCTTACTGTGAAACAACATACAGTTAACACTCACCCAATCGTAGCTTTAAATATACGCAGGGTAATACTTATCACTTCCACGAGAACAATAACCACCCATCGCAGTCACCCTATTTGGCACCAAACGTAAATAAACACACAACAGGACAAAGCTTTTCACAGTCAATACACACAGCAAAACTCTAGCATACTCTGGACTTTCACACCTTACACTGGAATAATATGTCCAAGACACTTGTAAACACAGATGCACTAACTGAACACGGAATAATCACTCAAATTCAGTCAAATTGTGTTAAAACAGGTGGGTGCGAGCAGATACGATCTTCTGCAGCGAGGACAATGAGGCAGGGTTGCCAGATGTTTCAACATAAAATAGGACAGACTTACAGTGAAAAAAGGACAATTACATGGAAAAAGGGACATACATATGTATTTATATTCATGCTTATACAAATATAATATATAGATACGATATGTGCCATATGAGAGAGAGAGAGAGAGAGAGAGAGAGAGAGAGAGAGAGAGAGAGAGAGAGAGATTAATGAATGGTTGATTTCTTGATTGGTTACTGAAATGCAGAATACCGAAAGTGAAATGCAGAATACGTGGCAGAATACCGAAGTGCCCCATGGACACCTAGCTGAGACACCCACCCAAGGAGAAGATACCCAAGGGGCATAAATAGTCAGTGCGGGCTCTGTGCAAGATGGCCGCACCTGTCTCTTACCCGCATCCCTGTCTCGCGCTCAGGTAACTCGCCATGAAGTTATCAGACACGGTGGACTGCATCCCCACCAGACCAGCCCTCGCCAGATTCGGGGTAAGGCTATTTCACTAGTCCCATACAGCCAGCAGGAGACGGCCACTTGCCACTCAGCAGCTGAATCCCTCCCTCAAACCATACCTGGTGACAGCCACAAGCCGCACACAGAGCGGAGACAGCCACAAGCTGCTCCTCGATCTAACCCTAGAAAAAGGGGAACAGGTGACAGCCACAAGCCGCTCCCAATAAAACTCCCAAAAGAAGGGGAACAGGTGACGGCCACAAGCCGCGCCTCCATCAGGAGGGACCCCTCACTGGTGATGGCCACAAGCCACACCTGCAGGAGAGCAATGGCCACAAGCCGTGCCCCTGTGGGCTCTCTGGGAAGTGGGAGACCGGGCCACACCTTGGTGACAGCCACAAGCCGCACTTGCACCCCCATGACGGCCATAAGCCACACTCGGGATGTAGTCCTCATGGGGCACGGCACCCTTGAGCAAGTGACGGCTGGAGGAGACCTGGCAAGGCCCTCTGATACCTGGGGTCCTAGCCCTCCGGCTCGCCCCTCGGCAGTCCCAATTCCAGCCGGGCTCTTCATCATCGAGCTGCTGCAGTCCACCCGTGACGGAGGCTCAACAGAGAGACCGCAGCCCCTGGACCAGCTGAGATGTCCCCAGGACTCTGGGGCATACCTCCCAAGCCCCACCTGATGACCTCCTGCCCAGCAGAGTGGGTGCAGACAAGAACGCCTGCTCTCCTTGTTCAGGCCAAGCCCCTAGGCCCAACCCCTCAGGAAGGGCGCCCACATCACACCGCCCTCACACCACTCCCAGACGAGACAACCACAGCCTGGTCTCCTGATGAGGCCCCAGACGAGCACCAGCAGCCTGGCCACCTGACGAAGGCCCCTCCGGATGCCCCGACGACCAGCAGCCTCCTGACGAAGGCCCCTCCAGATGCCCCGACGACCAGCAGCCTCCTGACGCAGGCCGTCATTCTGGGCCCTCCACTACCGCCGGGCCTCACCCTACAGGAAGCCCCACCCACACCTACCTATCACAGAGTCCTCCAGCCCTGTCCTACTTGTGTATATTATTTTCTTGTTAGGTGCGCCACTGTTGGATTTGACTCAGATTGTAATTTAAGGTAATACACGTGTAAGGTTTGTTGCCCTGAGTTTTTATGTCTTGTTCCCATTAGTTGCCTTAAGAAACCCAACCTGGTCTAGAAAGAGGACCCCTCTCTAGGCTCCATGTCTAAGGAACGAGAAGTCGTACTCTTCCACACGCAGCATAACACTGGTGGCCAGCGGTGGTTCTTGACCCGCTGGGTGGCAATGGGGAGCAAGGGAAACTTAGGCAAAATGGCGACAATACCGCATGTCCAGATACCTAAATTTGACCCTGAGGAATACGACATCCACACTTACTTGGAAATAGTAAAACCACTGTTGGACATAGCCTTTGAGACAGACAGATAATAGCAGTAATGCTACCACTTCTGGGCAAAGCAGTAGCCACAATTGCACCAAAGTTCATCCTGGAGTTGACATGGGCAGAATTCACCAAGCTTACGACTCAGCCAGTCACCCCTTCATTAGCGAAAGTCATAGCGCTAGCACAGCTCGACTCCCTCACTTATGATGGAAACTTCGACGACACACTCATCCAGGCCCGGCGACTCGTCACCGCCGCATACCCGGAGTGCAGCAAGAAAACCCGGGAACAACATATTTTCAACACCCTGGTCAGGATTCTCCCTAGTGCTGTCAGGGAGACTTCACAATTCATGACCCAGTGGGAGACCTGGTTAAAGATATCTAGCTTGCACATCGCCTCCTGGCTGCCAGTACTACCCCACAGCAGATTGGCACTGTGAGCAAATTCCTCATGCAAAAAGCAGTGCCACCACGCACCTCTCGCCCACCTCCAGTCCAGCCAAGTCCTCCACCAACACCCTCCATCCCCAAGGCCCACCCATCACGCAAGTGCCCCGACACAAGAGACAACAATTGGATTTCCATTAAGCCATGGGAATTCACTGCGTGCAGCAACAAATGTCCCCTCCACAACATCAGGGAGCAACTCAGAGCTGCTCAAAGGAAGTCCACCACCCAGGGGCGCCGTAAGATCTCGGCCCTGGATGAAGAAGGTATCGAGGGTGACGCCTCCAAGGACACCACTTAGACCCCGGGGAAACGGAGCCTGAGGACGACTACACACCACAGCAGCTGGAGTTTTAGGATTGCCGCCGCACTTCCCCACGGTGGCCGGGGCCACCTAACAGAAATATCACCCCCCAGTATATAACAAGATGAGACTGAATGGGGTAAAGGCAAGGCTGCTAGTCAGTACGGGAGCGGCTAGATCCTGCCTATACAGTCATTTCTGCTCCCGTCACCGCTCAACCCTCGGCCCGCTTTTCTCCACCTCAGCTCACCCTGTGGACGCGGGGGATGGCCCCCTGCCCATACGTGGGGAGACTCAGGCCCTACGTGCAGACAGACACACACCAAAACGTCTATGCACTGCACCCCTTCATCATTTTTGACTCCTCTTGCCATGCATACGACGGGTACCTGGGGCTGGATCTTCTTCAAAAGCTCTGGACAAGCATTGACTGCTACGGGCGTCGCCTCCAGTTCAACAGACCTCCGGACTCCAGCCCCCACACCATCTGCACATGTATGCCCCCCCAGCCCCAGCCCCACCCCTTTTTCCCTCCCCCCCCTTCCCACCCTGCCTCCACCTTCCCCGCTACCATTGCCTCCATCCTCACCATTCTCTCTCATCATGAAGCCTGGTTGCAATTAAACAGGCCATCAGGAACTCCCATTCTCTTCTCCCCCGCCTTACCCCCCAGAACTCTCTCCTCCTGCCTACTCTCCCCCCCTTCCCCCCCCCCCCACCACGACACGGTGCGCATCGCTAACCTCTCCACCACATCCCTTACCCTACCCAAAGGGTTAGTCGTGTGAGAAATGGAGGAGGCTGAGCCCTACACACCTCCAAGTGACCCCACCTCCCTTCCTCCCTTACCCCCCCACCTCTCTCCCCAACAAGCAGGCAGCCTTCGCCACCTACTCCTGGACTTTCAGGACTTATTTGCGTCAGGACCGACTAATATAGGCCACACCACTGTCCTGGCCCTCGAGATCCACACCGAAGGACCACCAGTTTGCCAAACATTCAGGCGAAAGAATCCCCACCAGCGAGCTAAGGAGGACCGGCAGGTCCAGGAAATGTTAGATGCTGGTGTCATCTCGCCCTCCACCAGCCCGTGGTCCTACCCCGTCGTACTAGTAAAAAGGGTGGAAGTTGTTAACGGAAATTAGGGATCACATGTCAAGAAGAGTAGAGTGAGACAGCATAGAAAGAAGAATTAACCCCTCTCTTAACACCATGAGCTGGCGAGATAGTGTGAAAATTCAAATTAAAGAGGAGGAGGAACTTTCACCTAGACTTAGTCAGTTAGTGAATGAATTCGACGAGTTAGAAGCTCAACGGTGCCTCACGAATATATCCTCTCCTCTATCTTCTAAACCTCATCCAACAGTGAGAGCAAAAGGGAGCCTTACAAAGCCTCGTGATATTCCGATTCTGAGCCTCCACCAGTTACAGAGTATCGATGCAGCAGCACGGCTGGAAATGTTTTTTGAATTAGTTGAACAATGTGATTCGGATGATGTGATGCACATGCAGATTGTGAAGGGTAGAGTAAGCCCTGAACTTGCTATTTTCATTCATAAAAACCAGATAAAACACCGAGTAGTCTCGTGGTCAGCGCTTAAGGAATTTCTTCTAACGGAGTTTGCCATAGAGGTCAGAACTGATAGGGCTTGGCAGGAATTAGAATCAATGTGTTATGATTTGATAGTTACCCCCGGCTTTCACACACCGTTTCATCTGCCAGCATGCGGAGATAGAGCATAAATTCCCTAATGAAAAGTTCCCCAACCGTGACAAAGCAATCAAACGGAAGCTGTGGTATGGCTTACCTCTCTCGTCACAAGAAAAACTCGAGGGATTCCTAGACAACGAGTACCCATTAACCCGTACACTCCCGCCGTCGGCATGGTGCCGACAGTACAAAACATCTCAATTAATCCCACTGACGTGATGGTACCGACAGCTAATTTCGAGCACGGTAGCGCATCTCAAACTGCTTCAGTCTAGCTAATCTTTTGATAAGGAGTAGCTTAATGTATTGGCAACACTGTGCACAAGCAATTGTAGCAATGAGTTCGGTTCTGCATGGGTGGGTAACATCAGTGTGCCACTGTCCATCATAGTATCAGAATGTCGAGAAAATGACGCCATTTTTCCACCTCATTGGGCTGGAGGAGGCTGTTGAAATATTCACATGGACCTTTCTGTCCCTTCATTTAGTGATTCTTCAGAAGAAGACCTGGATGACTCTTCTGGGGAGGAATATGAGCCAATGGAGAAGGATACTGAGAGTGGGGAATCCCCCATTCTCCTCTCCCGTTCTCTCTCATCCCGCCAAGCTGGGTGGGAAAACGTCGCTCAAGACTTGGGAAACTGGGTCATAAAACACAATGGATGGCCATCCTGCTCTTATTTCTCCTATATGGAGTACTTTTTTTTTTTTGCTTTTCTTTGATTTATATGTCCTTTTGGATTGTTTTAGGCAAAAAAAAAAAAATCGTTCTTGGTCCGGGATTGGGTGGGTATAAAATTGCAAAAAATGCCTGGGATGGTACGGGTTAAAGAAGTTCCTAGATAGAGTTGAACACGAACATCAGTTGTTGGAAGTGAATCAGACCCCTTGTGTGAATGCGGTACCTGCCAAGAAGAACGTCAAGGGGAGAAAACTCAAGAATCAGTCGTTGCCGTCCATCTCGGTGAACCAGACAGATCACTCGAGTCTAGATGGACCAAAAGATGAAGTGGAAGAATTAAAACGCCAGTTCCGCGAGCTTATATCTAGCCTAGCGCGAGTGGATAAAGGGCAACCTAGCAACTCCCGAACCTCAAGCAGTAAATACTGTGCCCACTGTTTAGCTTCATCACAGTCTCCGAGAGTGTTGGCGGAAACCTCCTCCAGGACATTGTTTTGACTGCTGCAGACCCTGATGTCATCGTGGAGACCATGGATGTCCTGGACGTAATTATAAACCTTCAAAACAAAATGACTCCATTTCGGAAGATTCGCAAGATCCGCCCCAGAAATTATGACTAACCTGTAGTTATACATCCCCCACCATCAGTGTAGTGATAAATGGAAAGATATTAGAAGCTATAGTTGATACCGGGAGTAGCTACACTCTAATTAAGGAATCAGCTGTCCAGCTAATAGGGGGAGAAGTAAATACACGGTGAAACCCGCCTCGTTTAAATGGAGTCACAGGTGCCCCTCTGAGAATTTTAGGATTGCTGCAGGCAGGAACTGGAATTGGAGATGAGAAGATACATAAACAATGGTTCCCGGTAGTGCCAAATTCTTATATCAATACAGATCTGCTCCTAGGTTGCAATGTACTAGGTCAAGCTCCTCTCATGTGGGATGGAGCAGAGAGTCATGTTATAGGGAGGCGCCCCTTATGTTGTGAATCATATTCGCCGACAAAGGAACAAAGTTGAAAGAGTGAAGGCTGACCCAGTCGAACCCTCCAACCCACCACGATACTTCTTGCAAATCAATCTGCTTACCACCATGAAAGTAGACCCATATCAGGCTAAGTTTATACCCGCCCCTGTAAAAGAAGATCCGGGCACTAACCTTATCATTTATCCTCAACCTAGTGTCAGTCATATCAGTCACCCTTATTTGGTCAAAGTCAGTTCTGAGAATTCCATCTACCTCCCACTCACTAATGCGACTAAGAAGGAGAAGGTATTTCGTAAGGGCACAACTGTTGGGTCATACGAGAGAATTGATAATCCACCTCCTGGTAGGGTTAATGTCACTAAAATTGACAATGACCTCCCAGAATATGATCAAGTCAGACAAAGCGGGACACGTGTTCAAAGGTTGAAAGAACTAATTAGAAAACTAAACTGGCATCATCTCACTAAAGCCCAGCAAAAAGACAACTTAGTTAATCCTTAAGCACGACCCTCTCTTTATTCTCGACAAAAGTGAGTTAGGACTCATCAGTGGCCCTCCTGCTCATATTAAAGTAGCTGATCCTCAACCCAGTCGTGGACCCATGTACTGCTATCCCAAACAAGCGAAGCAGGTCATTGCAGGTATGCTAAAAGATATGGAGGACAGAGAAATCACAGAACGATCATACTGCTGCCTGGTTGTCACCTATTGTACTTGTAAATAAGCTGGATGGTAGCAAACGCATGTGTCTCGATTATCGTCATGTGAATCAACACCACGCGACTGACGTCTACCCCCTCCCACGGTTGGATGAACTAGTTCAACAAGTGGCTGGACATCAGTATTATGTCGCTCTTGACATGCGAGAGGCGTATTTCCAAATTCTGCTAGATGAAGAAAGTCGTGACCTCACTACCTTCAGTGAAGGGGTTGCACTATACCGATTTTGACGTCTCCCATTTGGTCTCAATTGTTCCCCCACAATATTCTCCAGGCGAATGGTTTCAATACTAGCACCTCTCTCACAGAAGGGTTCGTTTAAGAATTATTTGGATGATTTGATTCTTTCGGCACCTGAAATTCCTGTCCTACTACAACAGCTGCGGCAACTTTTCGAGTCACTCACTGACAACGGAGTTAAATTCAACCTCAGTATGAGCAAATTCGGCTGCAAAGAAGTCACCTTCCTAGGTCATCAGATCTCTGCCAAAGGAAGCAAACTTGATCCGAAGAATGTTGAAGCGGTCGTAAAGATGAAACCTCCCACCACCATAAAGGAAGTAAGGCAATTTCTAGGAATGTGCGGATTTTACAGAAAACATGTTCCACCATTTGCAAAAATTGCTACGCCCCTCACCAACTTAACTAAATCTCGGGTAACGTTTATCTGGACGGACAAATGCCAGAAATCCTTTGAACAACTCAAGTGTTGCCTCATGAATGCCCCAATCTTAGTTAGAGCTCAGGTAGAACAACCATTCATCCTCACTACAGATGCAAGTAACACTCATGTTGGGGGAGTCCTGAGCCAGATTCAATCAGGTGCTGCCAACAAGCCGATCGGGTATTTTTCTAAAAAGTTGAACCCCTGTGAAACACGATATTCAGCGACAGATAAAGAGGCCCTAGCTGTAGTCCTTGCATGCCGTAACTTCCATCATTATCTATGTGGTAGCCGTTTTACCGTAGTTGCTGATCACCAACCTCTCACTAGTATATTCAAGCGTAAGACTAAATCACCTTGGACGAATTGATGGATCCTAGAAATGCAAGATATAACTATGACATCCAGTATCTCAAGGGTAAGAACAATTTTGTAGCAGATCAGTTGTCTCGCCCAGTTCGAGTAGTAGTCCATCCACCTGAAGCCACCTGGCTCAGGTTAGATCAAGAACAAATGAAGGCCCGTCAAAGAGAAGAACCTGTGTGGGGAGAACTAGCGCAGTATCTTGAAGGTAGTCGAGTTCCTGCTAAAAGACTACCAAAAGCCACCTTAGATCAGTTTGCCTTAATAGATAAAGTGTTATATTTTGTGTGGGAGAAGGCAGACGGTAGTTTTCATTACAGCCTCATAGTCCCTCATGCCTTAGTTGTACAGGCTTTTCAACATGCACATGAATTAACTGGTCATCTTGGACAAAAGAAGACTATCAAAAAGGCTGAAGAACTATATTACTGGTAAAATCTTAATATGTCAAAAAATGTGTAACTTGTCAGAGATTCAAACAGGACGATGTTGGATTGCAGCAACAGTGGAAGGAATTGCCTGCAGTGAATAAGCTGCTGGAGAGGATTGGGATAGATCTTACTGATATGGTTGCTGGAGTCCAGGGTTACCGTTATGTTCTTACAGCAGTGGACAATTATAGCCGATTCGTTAGGTTCTTCTCCCTCAAAACGAAACAGGTCACGCACATCACAGACAAACTTGGGCAGTATGTGGCAGACTATGGCACCCCTTGCAGTATAGTACTGGACAACAGAGGCGAATTCACCAGCAGAGACTTCCAGCGGTTCTGCCAGCGACACCAATTCACCTTCTACTACCGGTACACGACCCCTCTATCAGCCCCAAGGGAATGGAAT
>JAGKTI010017303.1:0-18625 GCA_018397915.1 Birgus latro | reverse complement strand
TGACTGCAAGCGTAAGACTTTAATCTCCTCCGTCTGATTTGGCGCTGATTTTCTACGTGCGTACCAGTACTTAGCGTTCTAACTTTCAGCATAAAATCTTACGTATTATGGTAGTCATTCTTACACCACACTCGTTAATAACCTTACTCAACCTTTTAGCACTTTTTATAAGTATGTCCGATATCCATCTGATGTCAAGAATACCGTAATCGCTTTTCCTGACGCACACGCTCTCATGGAACGACAAGGTTAACTATGTACAAGGGGGAATCCACAGGGCTGAGGTTTGTAAACAACGAGCATACAACCACACAGTCATGTGATGGTGCAGGGAGTTACGGCGCTCCAGGTAGATGCGGCCCAATACTGTATTATATCAGTCAGTGGCTAGTCCCAGGTCTCTTGCAAAAAAGGGGAAACAAAAAATCTGTGAATGAATGGGTGGCTGTGAATGTGTGGTCCAGCATCTCATAGATGTGAACAAAGTGTGCAACGTCTCACTTGCAATATCCACTTAAGAGCGTACACACAATCATTGAAGCATTGCCTAGGCCCAAAAAATTAAAAAAAAAAAAACAACCATGGATACAACCCCCTCATAGAGCATTCCGCCCCCTTACTGCACGGACACAACGTGATTATTGCAAGCAAGGTGATGCGTGCATGTGTACTTATAATCATCCAACTGTGTGCCATTGATCTTTCCAACATTTGAAATGACAACCCCTTCTCTCTGAACTCCGGAAGCTGCATTACCCACATTGGAACCGATATATATCATCGCACACACTGGTGGGTTGTGTGTTGTAAAAAGGCAACCCACCCACCCAGTCATCCCCAATTTCCCAAAACCCCACTAGTAGCAAAGGGACCTGGGGCCGCGCTACATGATATACTGAAATAGCAAGGCAAATAGTGCACTAGCAAACATTTCAACAAAAAATTAGTTTATTTCTAACAAGCAGATTCTTCGTTCATTTTCTGCCAGCACAAAACTTTAATCTACTCAGCCTGATTTGGCGCTTATTTTTTACATGCGTACCGGTATTTAGCATTCCAACTTCCACACGGGGGAATCGACAGGGCCAAGGTTCGTAAACAACGAGTAATGCCGACACTACATGGTCGATTGGTATAGGTGATTGAAACGGAAATCATAGCAACAATATACACGAGTACCTGAAACAACTGGCCAAGCCTTATGCAATTGATTACCTGTCCACTGCGCATCAAACATATAATATGTCAATAATAATAATACAAATATCAATAATAATAAGTATTATTCACTGAGGTGTCTTTTAGGTGGCTGAGGAGGCTTGCTAAGAAATCACATTACGAAATTACCACAGCCACAAAGAAGACAAGCCACTTTGGCTGAACTAACACCAGACATTGTTCAACTGAAACACTGTACTAGCAGGTAAAGGCATCAAAAATAACATGGGGAACTTTTCTGCAATGGGATGGATGTACACTTGAAGTATTGTGTTATTCTACCACTGAGATATATGAAAAAAAGCTGGTGAGTGGACAAATCCTGGGTCAAGGTGCAAGATGTATAATAATTGAGTACAAACTAATATAAATAAGTTAAAAATAAAGTTCATTATTATCCTTAGACCCCAATGCATCCCTCTCAGTGGAATAAAACCATCCGGTGTTAGTTGGAATACAGTTGCTCTCCCACTTACGAACATCTGAGCTAAAAACTATTTATGCTGATATTAAAGACTTACCAGCTTGAGATTTTATTAGGCTTTGTGGTTGCCAGCCTGATAGTGCCAGGGACTGAGTCCTGGCACTGCAACATCCTATCCTATCATCATCATTGTTGTCATCGTCGTTGATTGGCAGGTAAAATCAGTACGTAGATTGAGTTAACAGGCTTCGTATACCCTAATGGTGGAATGATATAGTTGGGATGCCAAGCACTGCCACTGATTATAATTATCAGCATCAGTTATGGAGCCTAGCACTGCCACTGATCATCATTATCACCATTCCTAACTTGTTTTCCCACCCAACAATGGGGTGAGGAGTTCTCCATTAAAATATCGTAAGTAGGGGAGCAACTGTTAAACTCTGTCCATCTCAACTTGGCTTAAAAGTGATCTGGAAAAGATGCAGAGCCACAGTAATACTATCTATGTCTTATTCTGCTTCTGGGCTATGAGGATTAGGCTGCTAAAGATAAAACTCTCCGCCAAGTCAAGGTGGACGAACCTAAATATTTCTAACTCACATTTCTGCAGGGTAGTAGTAGTAGCTGTAGCAGTAGCAGTAGTTTGTGTATTTCAAACTGAAGTACTGTAGTTTTTGTATTTGAAGTAGTATTACTGAAGTATAGGTTGGTCTATAAAGTAGATACAGTAATTTCAAAACCGGTGGCCCAGGGGAATTAACCTCTTTAGGGCAGAGGTTAAATGTTACCTTACTGAGGTAACATTATTGGCTCCAGCACGGCAGCACCAACACCTGCACGGCAGCAGCACCTAACACCACCATGGCGGCTCCAACACCTGCACGACAGCAGCACATAACACCACCATGGCAGCTCCAACACCTGCACGGCAGCAGCACCTAACACCACCATGGCAGCTCCAACACACGAACGGCAGCAGCACATAACACCACCATGGCAGCTCCAACACCTGCATGGCAGCAGCACATAACACCACCATGGCAGCTCCAACACATGCACGACAGCAGCACCTAACACCACCATGGCAGCTCCAACACATGCACGGCAGCAGCACCTAACACCACCATGGCGGCTCCAACACCTGCACCACCATGGCAGCTCCAACACCTGCATGGCAGCACCAACATAGCAATTGCAGGAACAGCAGCATCAGTAACACAGACAGCACCTGAAAATATGCAAAGTTTTTAGGAGATAATCTCAAGCCTGTTCATAATTTAACCCTTTTGTCTGTGGAAGAGTTCAACACAGATTTTAACCCCTGGTGTACTGGTGCTGGAGTGGCACTAATAGGATGGGGTGGGGAGGGGGCTGCCTGATTACATTTACACTTCTCGATCCCATCTCCATCTACCAAGAGGAGAACAGTGGACTACAGAAGGGAAAATCAGCCTGCAGTCCACAGGGATAATGTTCTGATGGGCCTGGGGTTGCAACTACAACTACTAGTACATGAGACCTAAGATGAATAAATCCATTTTACATATTTTGTCTAGATCAATTTCCTGGTTATAGTCCCTCCAGCACTTCTTTATTCCCAGAAAGGAAGATGGTTGACTGCAGCAGATGGGTAACCTCATGCCTGTGGTCCACTGAGTTCCCATAAGTCTCTCCTAATATGAATAAAACAGCATGGTGGTAGCAAGTATAAACTAGGCTCTATGACAGCATCAGAAGCAGCACAAGCCTACAAGCCCACAAGGTTGCTCCTTCCAAGAAAAAATAAAAACACAATAACAGAGAGGCAAATTCAAGACCTATTCATTTCAACATGCCTGGACACAATGCATTTAAAACACTAGAGATCATGGGCAGTAGGATATACACAGAAAGTTCCAGAGCTGACCTGTTGCATACATTAAGTACTGGAAATAATGGTTAACTCTTGAATTACAGAGTTTACATACCTGTAAAGAGTGAAATAAACTGTCACCATAGACTGAATTAACGTGCCTTTCAATACAAGTAAAGGAATCAGACTTAACTATATTCAGGACCAGACCCAGCACTTTAAAAAAAAAGGGGGGGGGGGATTCCTAGCAGATTTACCCCTAAGGCATTAAAGAAATAAAAAAATTCATATATTTCACTTGTTTTCATCATATAAGCATAGCAATACTGTAAAGATAAGTGCAAGTGAAATAAGATCTCGAGGAGAAGGAAGTATTCAGGTAATAAAAATTGTGCAATGAGTAGATAATCTATCAAACAATTTTATCTCTAAGGTCAGTTGATTTATTTCTATTATATAAGTAAAGCATTTCCATTTCAATCAACACTTTTCCAGGTCTTCTTAGGTCTTCCTGGCGGTCGACGTCCCACCACTTCCAGTTACTCTGCTATGCTCACACAGCACCTTTCCTCAATCCTCCTCACATGACCAAACCATCTAAGCCGCTTCTGCTGATCAGATCAAGATCCTTCACCCAGCATCTTCTGGCTACCTCCTCACTCAAAACTCCGTCCACCCATATTATACTGATCTGTTACAGCTCAACATTCAAGATGGAGCGAAGGCAAGTTTACGCCAACGAAAAATGAACTGAGTATAGCTAAGGGTCAGTTGAGGTTTACTGTGTGAACTTTTTCCAATTCTAGGGTTACCAGTACCCAACCTACTTTCACACTGTTATTTTTATGATGTATAAACAAACAGTTAATACAGACAACAGTTGCCAGTTTAGTTATTAAGTGTTTGGTTAGTTCTTTCTTATGTAAGGAGGAGCAGACAAGATGACAAGAAAGTCTATGAACAGCAACCCAATTAACTTTGTGGAGTGCTTGGCAATCGCAGTAACCGAGATTAAAATAATACGGTTTGCTTGCTACACGTAACAAAACATTAACAAGACTTACAGGAGGCAGAGGAGAAGATGGAGCAGGAAGCAGATGATTCTGGGTGTCAAAATCCTCTTCTCCAGCATGTGCATCTTCTCCAAGGCCAGGACCAACAACTGAAGATAAAGTCTGAATTACTGAACTGTATCCATTACATTATCACATCAAAATAACCCTCCGATTTTAATCTCATTAAGCTGTTTTGCCGGTGATAAAACCCTCCTTGTTCAGTGGATCCTATCTCACCCAGTCTTCAGGTGCAGTGGCTAGCATAGACACCTTTGGGTCCTGGTGCTAATAAGGATCCCTGACAGTCCAGGGGAGTGAATTTTTTTCCCATAAAACTGATTCAGTGATGGTGCATTTTTTAATACATACCTTAGAGAAACATTAAAATTTCACCCATATTTCTTCATTTTAGGATGTCTTAAAATATCAACAAGCCTCTAAATGTCCCGGAACTTCTACGTTACACTGGCAAGTACCTTCCAACATGTCACCAAACATCTAAGTAACATCAAGTACTGTATCATTAAGATGTCACCATACCAGTACCTTTAGATGTCACCAGTACTGTACCTCTACATGTCACCAGCACTAAGATTCAACATCCTTTCCAATGGCCTTCATTATGAGCACCATATTATACCGATGACGATCCGTTCCTGCGATGGAGCGATGGCAAGTTTACACCTAGGTAAAATGAACCGAGTATAGCTGATGCCTAGTGATCTAGGGAGGTAAGGCACTGCAGTTGGATGGGGCCAATAAGGGTTTATATAAGTGACAGTTGAGCCTGCTACGGGGTCTACACAACGGGCCTACAGTACTGAACGTACTTTCAATATCATAATTATTCAGCCAACATTACATCTAAACTAGCAAAGCCATATATCCTGGAATAACCCTGACTACTATGGTGCACCCTAAAAGGTGAATGATAATCAAGGGGCAAGAAAAAAAAAGATTGGTAGAGACGCCATATTGGGTGAGCGGCTCATGGGCAAAGAAATTCTCAAATAATATATTAAAATAACCCATCTCCAATTTAATTCTACCCTATATATAATTAGAAGGATCTCCTTCACCCATATAAAGAATAACAATGCAAAAAAGTAACAAAACTCATAAGCTTACCTTGCAAAACCGAACCACGATCTCTCACCCCTGCCTCCAAACATCCGTCCCGGGCCGCCGCTACCAGCGTTGCCACTTGCCAATCTGAACTTACAAGTTCCGCTAAACCTGTAAAGGAAACGCTACATTGTCACAAAATACAATCTCTGTAAAATCACAAGAAAGTAAGGATATAATCTCTGAAATATCGCTAGAACCTAGTATATTTGTTATCAAACATCCTATTGGGTTTCTAGTTAAGGAATTTACCGGAATCTTAGAAAATAGGGGTATAATCTCTGGAATATCGCTAGAACTTTGCAAATTTATCAAACATCCTAGCGAGTTTCAAGTTCAAGAATTTACTGGATTTTTTTTTTTTTTTTACAGATTTAAAAGCTTGTCCCCAGTCCTCATCCTGTATGCTAAGGATAAAGTAGAGTGAATAACATTATGCTGAATGAAGGCACTTCGTGCACCACACTAGACTACGTAGCACAACCAACTGAATGTCAACAAGGGCTATACAAAAGCAATATTACCAAATTTTACTTGCAAAATCCAGTGATCTGAAAGATGAAGTTCCTTTCGGATCTACGAAGCTGAAGTAGGTGAAGCTGGTATAACGGGGCAGGAGCTGAGCTAATATGTTTGGTGCTACCACGTGAACACTGCTACTGCACCTAACACAAGACGCATATAAACAAGGTAGACGTGATGTACGCAAATAAAGTTTAATTCAAGTACCCATTGATAAAAAATGGGTTGCAATAAATTACTACACTAATGCTCTAAACAGGACACTTTCAAATGACTGGAATGACATAAATTACCACAAAACAGAGTACCGGTATAAAATAATTAGTGTTTTTAGGTAGGTGATGTAGTGCTGCCTACTTCTTCCTTACCCTTTATTATTATTTTTCTGTGCCTGCCCTCCTCTCTTCCTGTTTCTCCCATCTTTCCTGTCACTTCTTATTGCTTTTCTTTCCTTTACAGGTGGCTTTACATTGAGTGACAAGCCAACTGGTTTCCTGTAAGCCAAGAAACCATCTACAACGCTGGGTGGTAACCATATAGCCAAACCATACGTGCTCCCTACGTATAACAAGTGGGTTGGTGGAGGGTTAGTGCCCCTCCCCGTAAAACAAATAACTCAGAGTCAAATGGCCACCCCTTACAGGATTATGGCGTCAGGCAATAGATAGATAGGTAGGTGATAAAAGGCAGAGTAGTGGATGGAGATAAAGGATATGGGTGAAAGGAAGGAATAATAAAATTTCTAGCCATATCCCTCCACAAGAACTACAGAGTCCTTTTCCAAGCTAGCAGATAATCTAGTAACATCAACCCTACCCACATCACCATAACCCAATTGTAGGGCTACTATCCATCCATAGCCAGACTCCATAATCATAAGATATGGCCATTTCTTTTGGTTGTTTTATGGGGTGGGGCACTAATCCTCCGTCAACCCAACAGACACATAGGGAACAAGTGTAGGGTGATTATATGGTTTTGTAAACAGTTTCCTGACTTGCAAGAAACCATTTGGATTGTCACCCAATGTAAGGCCACCTGAAAAGTTGAGAGTAAGAAGTAACAGGAAAGATGGGAGAAATGGGAAGACAGGAGGGCACACACAGAAAAAGAATGATAAAGGTGAAGGAAGAAAAGGGCAGCACTACCTCAAGTGAATGGTTGATGGTCGCCACTACCTATCACCATTAATGCTGCTGATTATTTTTCAGCCTGTCTTAGTGATTTTAATATCTGTAGTTTTTATAATGAACTGCCTATCCAGTTCTAACACTTGCACTGCAACACTGTCAATACATACCATACACTGTAGCTCAGTTATCAAATTTACAGACATGAGGGAATAACACTATACTGTATATTGAATTAAATCTGGCAAAGCAACTGCCAGGGTCACATGCTGCCCGAAGCCCAAGGCCAGGAGGAAATAAAACATTTTATTCTTTAAAATACTGAAGCCTGTCACCTCCTGCAAAGAAACATGGATACAGATGCTGCACTGTTATTCTTTATTATACTTACCCATACACCGGTATTAACAATGTGGCACTATACATCAATCTTCAATGGTATACTTCATCATCATTCATCAATATCATTAATCATCATCATCATCAATATCATGTCATCATCAATCATCATCATCAATATCATGTCATCATCAATCATCATCATCAATATCATGTCATCATCAATCATCATCATCAATATCATGTCATCATCATCAATATCATGTCATCATCATCAATATCATGTCATCATCAATCATCATCATCAATATCATGTCATCAATCATCATCATCCCTCACTTCCCTCCTAGTAAGGGGGGGAAGTGGGGTTTGGAGAAAAAAAAAGAAAAGTCTGCCTAACTGGGCAACACTCCTTAACTCACCAATTGAGCTCTCAGAATCCTAACTCTACCTCAGATAATTACAGTCATCCACATTTAAGAGCTTCGTACCACATACAGTACCAGCTAAACATTGGATTGAATCACGTCCCATAATACCACTTCCTATGTGATTTATCTTGCATATTACACTTAAGTATTGTTTTTTATGCAATTTGATCCAAATATCAACATAGTACTGGAGAGGGGTGCCTTCATGTCATGGCACCATTATGACAAAACACTCTGTTCACTTTACCTTGGCCTAAAACTGCCATCCCTCCATCCTGAATGCCGAGTTATAACTGAATAACACTAGAATATAAAGTCACGAAAAAGTGCTACAGAAAGTATGAGGTGCCACATTTTTTTTCAGTGGCCTACATGAAATAAGCTGCAAAACTATGAATATTTGGCCAAATAAAAGTGAATGAACCATAGGTGGTGGAGCTGTCTGGTTATACTAGTGTGCGTCAATCCAATCTTTATCTCCCCACAACCCCACCACTTATTTGTAGTTATGGAAAAATAATAATCAGATGATGTTTGCATAATAAAAGTATTTATTAGGTTAAGTATAAAAATCAAACTATGAGCTAAGAGTAAGCTATTGAACCTTAACTTCGTGCCCAGGACATCAGCCTGTGACGAGTCCTAGAACTAATTTGTCTCGCTACCAACAATGCACAGTTATATTTAAATACATTAATACAAAATGTAATTGTAAGCTGTGTAAGAGTCCATACTGTTCATGGCCACTAATATCCCACTCATTAAAACAAGAACATGTTAGTGTCAACTAAATTTAATACTGGAAATACTCAATACCTTGGTAGGCAGCCAAAATAATGAAATCTAATAATCAATAAACTGTACTACAACTTCAACTAATTCCACATAAAAAGACCACTAAATTTTATGCACTACGGCATGTAAAACATGTTGCTGATGTTCCTAAGTTACTGTAAAAGCTGTTTCTAGGCACTGGCATTAATTAGCAAACTAAATACAGCAAAAAAAATTACAGCCAAATAAATTAAGCACAAACTGCCTGACTTGTTAAAAACAGCATTAAAATATTAATTCCAAAACATTAAATGCAAAAGCAAAATATGTCAGTTCTAAAAATAAAAACTCTTGTTTAGCATGAAGCCTAGGCTTTTCAATAAAATTTATAATTTACAGACAAGCAAAATGTTATACTTCATGGAAATTGCATCTACTATGCTCAATATGGTTCTCACAACAGTCATATTAGTGATACTTTGCACTAAGGCAAACACACTTCACATTATACATTCTATACAGTTTTAAAGATCTATTACCCCTCTTCCTCCAACTAGAAATTAAAAGCCAATGAAGTTTACCAATAATGAATAACTTAGAGGAATCCCAAACTTTATAATTTTACAACTGTTATTCACTATTAAAAATACAGTACAGCACAGAAATGCTATGCACATCTGTTAAATACACTAGATTTCTGTTTGGCTTTTCTAACCTTTTCATGATCAATGCATGAAAAGCAACAGTGACAACCACTTTTCATAATGCCAAACTGAATTGCATATCACTGTTTATTATTAAAGTTCATTTGAAATTTTCATTTGAATACTATTTTTAATGACTATGTGTTTGAAATGCAGCAAAGAGCTTGAAATAAACAAAAGCTCCCAATTATTTACAGCTTACCAATAAAGCTAAACATTAAAGGTTACTGCATAAGCAGAGTATGAAAAGTAAAAAAGTTTATAGGGTTCACGGAATGCAGAAGTCCTATTAACATGCATGAACGTTACAACACAAAATACTGAGGATTTATTCCTTTGTGGAAATCAAATTTAGTTACACTGTATCATACAGAAGACTTAAAATTTTTGTAAACCAATCTGACTGCATACATTCAGGAACTATATATTTCCACATATATACACACATATAAATGGTATGTATAAAAGTATAATACATATTTTGCAGCCCACCACCTTGTGAGTATGTCAGCTAAAATAGTAAAAATATGTACATCCCAAAGCTCTGACTAGATACTGTGACAGTTCTAGAGAAGCTGTGAAAGACGATACCTGCCGCTATTGTAACCTTAGAATGGCAGCTAGTTCAACTATCACAGTTACTTTCTCTGTAAGTCTGACAGTTACATCAATCTTAGAGCTATTCAAGCTGCATGTCATAAATCAGTTGCTAAACTTGCTACTGTACTGAACTGACAAAATTTTCAGAGCTATCAACTCTCTTCATTAGTTCATAATCACATTACTTCCATGAAACAGAGCAACTGATTATATGCCAAGCTTGATGAACAACACTTTTGAAAAACAATCACCTCACTTCCCACTGGGAAAATTTCAAGTTTGTCGCAACTGAACACAATGGAATCGAGAACTGGATGATTCTGCAATAAGGGCAAGAGAAATAATTACACCAGAGGAAAGCCCTTAATTGTTCTTAAAGCTATCCTTCAATCATACTGCCAAACAAGAGTACAGTACTCATCTGTATATTTACCAATACAAGTTAGGTAATTGTTCAAAATATTGAATATCCTAATTTTTTCATCATTAATCTTTACCAAATTTGGCTCTTATTAACTCATGTTAGTTTTAATATCACAAGCTTAAGTTACGTTTGTATACAGACGTTTGATTCTTGGTTAAATACAGTACTTCAAAATATTAAATGAAAACCTGTACCAACAAATAAAGAATACAAAGAAAATGAATATCATCTTATAATTCTTAAAAAACAGAATTCACCACAATCCTAGTCCAGCAGTATCACACTCCTTAAAATAAAGGTTCGTCTGCACAGCAGTCATGTGAACCACGAACTATAGGTAGATATGTTCTCTCCTCCAGAGTCAAGACAAGAGGCCCCAGTGGGGTGGGAATATCGTGTCCTTATACATTAAAACTACAGCTGCTGCCACTCCCACAACCTCACACTGTCAAGTCCTCCCACTCCTCCATCTCCCTGGGTGTGATCTTGACTCTCAACTTGGTTACTTGGCTCAGGCCACTGTGACTCTTCGGAGTGAGGGGGTTCTCACGGATGTCAAACTCTTCCAGGGTTTTCGCTCTTTCCACTTCCTCAACTTCAAGATCTGTTGACGCCAAACAATCATGAAATAGCTCTATCCACAGATACTATTCATTTTATAATGAAGCCATGATTCCTTTCCTGCTGAAAAATTGCTTGATCACTTAACAGACCCAAGAGTAAGACTTTAGTTTACTTAAGTAATTATGTGTATTTAAACATGAGAACTGCTAGGACATGGCCACTGATAAATGAATTCCTAGATTATAGTACATTAAGATATACAAATGACAATATCAAGCAAAAAAAAAAATTTTTTTTTTTTTTAGTTAATGCTTCAACCCTATTTCAGAGGTCAACTGGGACAGGCTATTGTTGAATCGGGGGCAAAAGTAGACCTGTTACTCCACTGTGTCACCTTCACACTTATGGCATGTCTTTGACGTTCCTCCCTGAAGTATCGTATCCCAGCGAATCATCTATGGGCTCAGAAACATACCAAGCCTCTCTCAGCTTACGAAACATACCAGCAATGGCAAGTGAGAGATGAACGAAGTGAAATGCTATATCTTTTGCCCCCAACTGCTCTTGGCTTGATAATCAAAACATTTCCTATACTAACCCATGATGTAGTTGTTGTTGGCATAAATGGCCTTGACTTTTGGAAGACGGAAGATGACACTGGGTAGATTGACGAAAGAGTTGTGGCTGAGGTCAAGACGCTCCAGCTCCATGCAATCCACAAGCTCCTCTGGCAACTTCGACATCTTATTGTGAGACAGGTTCAGTTCTGGAAAAAATTATGGGAAATGTTAGCCCATTAGCCTCCGTCAATGGTCATAAAACTATTGGTATCTATTGTTGTTGTTGCCCCATTACAAGCATAGGGTCCTGAGGCTACAGTGCTATGGCTAGCCCAGACATTTAAGATTAAAGCAATCAATTCCTTGACTGAGAGGTATCATATCACCAAAAAAAAAAAAAAAAAAAAAAAATGCCTGTCATTTTTCGGCGATTTATTGCCTAAATCAATTCTTCATGAGAGAGGGGGGTGTGAGTTGGGACCCGCGTGGTAGTGAAATGGCAGGACACAGAGTGACATGGAGGCGATTTGTTTATGGCCACCCCGTTCGGGATTGAGGCGTCTGGCAATAGATAGATAGAATTCTTCATCACGTGGCATACCTATTAGTATAGCTGCCTTTGTCAGGTCAAGGGTGTGAGTGGTCTAAAATAAGCCTCAAGTTTCTGCCTAAGTCATCGAAAATTAAATGTTTTTTTTTTCCTTTTCGATTTACCGAAATGTAGAAAAAATGTCAGGCATTTTTATTTTTTTTTATGAAGGTGATGGTATGAACAAAGCCCAAGCTACAGTACTTGGTTGTAAACATTTTTTTTGGGGGGGCTACATCCAGTTGGAATACCATAACCTACTGAACTACCCAGATCTCCACTTGTATATATGGTTACCATCCTGTGTGGTAATGGTTCCCAGGGCTTGAAAAATTTGGAATGTCACCCAGCTTAAAGTCACCTGAAGGCAGTACTACATCATGTGAGTGGATGGTGCACCCCCTACCTAACTGCTTCACAGTGCAAAAAAAAATGGATATTCTAGCTTCAGCATAATGACGATATTAAATTCTTTCAGTTAGGCTATTTGTATGGAAAACCGTTAACGTCAAAAGTTCATCTGGTCTCATGAATCATATGGATTCTTTAAGTTTGAGATGAAAGCATAACTTTCAAAATAATTTGGTTTACTTTTTGCTAATGATCAAGCATGAAATGAACCCTTGGACTACTGTTAGGCAACCTGACTGCCAGTCTCATTTGTACTATACCGTAAATGCAGTGAAATTTTAGCAAATGACTTCATACAATCCTTATCTCAATAAGCTGTCAAATTAGACATTCACAGTTACACAGGTTATCGTCTCCCTAACGTAGCAATTGACATCGAAAATCTGGGGTGCTGATGTGTGGTCATCCACCTCTTCCAGTAAATGACCCTCATAACTGAGTTATCCTGAAGGGGAAACTGTGCTAGAGTGAAATGTCAACTATCATTACTGTAAAAAGTTTCAATTTTTTAACAATCACGTGCAAATGACCACCTGCAACCCCCTGACAGCACTGTCCTAATTATTCCTTATTCTTCTCCGACCCGTCATCCTGCCTCGACCGTCAGACAGTATCCTACCTTCTCATAGTTTTCTGCTGTGTGGTTCATATTGCTGTCACATAAAATAATTTCATGTAACACCTTCCAACTGCCAGTAAGGAAGTGTCGGCGAACTTTTGATCGTTAATAAGGAAGTGTCGGCGAACTTTTGATCGTTAATAAGGAAGTGGTGTCAGACCAAGGATCAGAGTTCACTGCACTGTACCATCTTTCCTCCTTCCAGAACATCTGACAGACACAATATAAATATCGAAGTGATTCCCGGACGACTACAAGCCACGGAAAGGCGAAGCCATACAATTTATATTTGACTCCCTTCACTGCTTTTTTTTTTTTTAAATCCATAAATTAGCTGTCAGAATGAAGTAGCTATGCTTAAAAAAAAAAAAGTCGTACTAGTGAAGCTCTCTCTCTCTTTCTCTCTCTCACACACACACACGCACGCACACAAACACAGCTGATATTAACTTATACCTGTGTATATCAAAGTGAAATATTTATTCTTCACTATTTGTATACATACCATCATAATCTCGTATGCTAAATCGCTTCAGACTGAACGACTGCCAACAAATTACGTTACTATAAGATCAAAGACCTCTTTAAACCAGAACAAAATTACATCGACGCCAAGTTAGCTACGTAACATTCCCAGCACTAAGTTAGTGTCTGTGCAAGTCTTTAAATAGCACGTTGCCCCTCTCCAACAGCAAACATATACGAAGGGAGCACTAAAACCACCACAACGCCAGATTCACAGATTTACGGTCGTTTGCCAGTCGTAACTATAATTTATTTCGCAAGAAAATCAAGGAAAGGGGAGCTCAGAAACTTCCCAGTCTCTTGTTCTTCCTGCGTAAAAAATGTTAAGAGGGAGCTGATGGTTGAGTGTATTTGCGAATCTGCTGAACAACTTGGGCGCCGCAACCACAAAGTCGGCTCGTTTCCACAGGCATAATATTGAGATGCTCAGAGACAAGGAAGAGAAGGAAGAAGCTGCGCAGGTGGTGACGCCGTAGGGCAGGGAGGAGGCCGAGGGGAGAGGAGAGAAGGGAGAAAGGTGGGGGTGGGGGCAATGGGGAGGCTGGAGGGAGAGGGGAAGGGGCGAACGCACGTGGTCTTGTTGTGGGGCCAAGCAGACAACACGTGCATGGGGCTTCCCAATCTTTGTCCCATCTCACAACATCTGGGCGTTTGGGGTCACTGTGTCGCGGAAGATGGCTAATATTAACGCCTATCGACTGCACGAGGCTCATAAAGGAAGATATTCAAAGTTTGCTGAGTCCCAATCTTCCTTTCGAATAGGATCCGTGACCGTTGATATTAATAAGTGTGCGGGTAATACTCTGGGGAGAAGGTACAAAACTGTTGACTTTATGTACAGAACACTGACTTTCTGGTATTTTGCCACAGGGGGTGCTGAAACTGATGACTGTGTTAGTCTGAGAGTTCAAACCAATCTCAAAAACTGGGCTCTATGGGTTCAATTTGTCGGGGGATGAGCTGGGGGAATGGAAGAATATAGCGGTATATTTTTACGCACGGTACACTTCACTTCTTTTATTAGCCTTGGGGAGTGTCGGGGAAAAGACAAGAGTTTAGCGGTATATTTATATGTACGGCACACTTCACTTCTTATATTTGCCTTGGGGAGTACTTAACTTGATGCCTGTGTTCAGTATGGGGCGGTTCAAAAAAAAAGATAAATTGTGCGCAAGGTTCTTGGCGTGGGTACCGGGCACCGTGCCACCCCGGGTTGTCCAGGTGAATCAATGGGTTTTCCGCTGCCCTCACCCCCACCACCACCCTACCACCCGCCCTCTCCCACCACCACCCACCCACCTCATTCCCCACCCAACCACCACCACCCACCGTCTTCCACCATCCCACCCCAGCACCACCACAAACAACAATTTCACTACTACCCCTTTCCCAAGCTTGTTTCCCTTTGTCCCTGTCCACCTGGTAGTACAAAAATGAGAACCTGGGTACAACAATCAAGGCTACAAGTTGAAGTCTAGGGGAACACTGTCACTTAGCAAAACCTGACTGTCCTAACCTCACACTGCTTCCACCCTACCGAGCTTCTATCTCCATATACCACACCCCCAAAGCCGTACATAATTACCTGGCCCCAACACTACTGACTCCCCCCCTACGTCTATCACACACCACCCAAATCCTACCTACTTACCACCTATCTCCAACCTCCAAATCCTACCTACTTCCCTCCTATCCCCTACCTCCAAATCCTGCCTACTTCCCTCCTATCTCGAACCCCCAGTCCATTTAATCGCCCCATTTCACTCCTCCACAACATACTCAAACATCGCTGATCATCAAGCTTTTCATCCCCTCATTTCACTCTTGCAACCTACGCCGGTAAACACCAAGATCATTAATTATGCCCACGCTTCATCTCGCTCTCTCGCTCGCTTACACACACACACACACACACACACACACACACACTCACACACACACACACACACACACACCTACCATATCCCAGCCACAAAACCACACCACCATATAACACGACGCAACCGGGCACTAAAAATACATACATATAATAACTCGTAGGACAGTATCCTCTTTGGCATGAGGCTTCATGACACTTCTTCCTGAGCGATTTATTTTGTACAGTACACCTAAACATTTTCTTGTAGGGTACGTAAATCTCTTACAATATAGCCATGGTAACATACAAAAGAGAATATTAAGGCGTAAGAGGCAAAACAGGTTGCTGACGAAGATGTATTACTGAGAAATGGCCCTTAAGTCTGTAATCTTGTTGACTGATTTTGTAACACCTTTTTCTTTGCTAATTATTTTGCATATCGCACATTTATGCCCTCTTGTACGTTTAAATGCCCTCTTGTGCGTTTAAATCCCGTCTGATGCAAACTTTACCGATATTAAATACGATATAAACACTATGTAAAAGACTAAAATGGTGCAATAGGCAAAATAAATCACTGAGAAGTAGATGTTGCGAGGTACTAATAAGTCTCGCATCGTACCCTTCAAGCCAACAACACGACCCTTACTCCTACGCATTGTACTGCAGGCTACGCACTTATTTACGCAATACACAGCGCCATCATGAACCATCACTCAACTCGACACCATCATTTTTTTGTTTCCCCCTACAATAAACTGCTGTTGCTGGTACCCCTTTCAACCCTGTGTCCTTCATCCCATACCGCACCCTCCTCCTGCCCACCACAACGTCCCCTACTTTTTGTTTCACTGTTTTCATTCTCGCACTCCCAAACAAATTCCACCCGTCCTCCATCTCAGTCTTCCTTCTCTCCCCTTTCTCACTGAACCCTTTCACTCAGGACTATTTTTTTCACCTAGTTTATGTTTGCTACATCCAGACGATTTTATTTTTTAAACGTATGGGAATAATAAATACCCGTTAGCAAAATTCTGGCGCCGCCTTCCGAAGGCGTCTTATCGCCACAAACACTGATCTGAGAAAATGTTTATTAAGTTTCTATCTCGATGACCTTTGAAGGAAGATCGTAAGATGCTTCAGGCACCGGTGGGTATGTTACCATCTAGACAGACCTTTATTGCAGTATCAATAGAAAACAATGTCTCTCTACGGGCGGGCTGGGAGGTGAAGAAAAGAGGCGCCCTTATCAGTGTTTGTGGCGATAAGACGCCTTCGGAAGGCAGTGCCGGAATTAAAATTAAAAATAGGTCACCGGATTAAGCGGATTAACCTACTCTGTACGGAGGGATGCGTCTGTTTTTATTTTATCCTTACTGTCACCAGCGATTTATTCAGTCTGGTCTGGTAGTGATGAGGTAAATAAACAGAATATATAAATTCACAGGTGGCTAGTATCAGTCTGTACGTTATTTATGCTGAAAATTACGGCACTGGTATGATTTAACGAATATAACAGAAAACAGTAAGGAGTAATTAGCAAAATAAATCGCTTAGGAAGAAGTATTAGGGAGCTTCCTTAACCGACGAGAATATGGCACTGTGTATAAATGGACTCGGGTCTACCGGACCTCACGTGCTACACACAAACAATTTTATGAAGCAAGACCAACAATTTATATAGTGTGGGATGTCACCGGGAAAGCCACACAACACAGTAGTCACCTAAACCCTTTCAGTACCATGACATCACTATGCTACTCCTGATGTCACTATTCTACTCCTGATGTCACTGTATTCTGCTCCTGATGTCACTATTCTACTCCTGATGTCACTGTATTATATACTCCTGATGTCACTGTATTCTACTCCTGTCACTGTACCCTACTCCTGATGGCACCATATAAAATAACTCAGGTGATGCCTCACAAGAAAAAAACACGGGGTTTTATCCTACACTGTCTCCCCCTAATATGACAAAGATAGTCTGATGGCAACAAGAATATGCCATTACAGTGAAGAGGGTACGGTCTCTTGATAAAATAAAACCACACGGCATACGAACACTAAATCCACAAATGCAGAGTCTAGACATTCGCTTTTAAGTAACCCGATTTCATCTCCCGGCGCAAATACAACTTTCATTCGCTGCAAGAAAATGGTCCAAGGCAAAGAGATAAATACTAGCGATTCCTTTACCCGCCTTGCCTTGGCGAAATGCGTGAACACCACCTGCAACACTGACAAAAATAAATAAAATAAAGATTGGGAGAGTTGCCGAGTTTAACAAGTATACGTGACTGGTACCAAAAAACGGCTTGAAATTCTCGTCGCGCGCGCTCACGCACACGACGCAAGAGAATTAAGAAAAGGCCACAATAGGATCTATTTTGAGGGGAACTTGGACTACCCCCCATGCATAACTGACCACCGTGTTGCTAAAAACGGGACTACAGTATCTAGTACACAAAGGAGAGCTAATACAACGCACACAATTTGGACAAAAAATAACCTACCGTAACAGCACTGACACCTGCTTCGTTCACCACCATCTATATACCTAAATCCCTTATGATGCTATAAAAATAATAATAATAATCAAAATCTGGTACACAAAGGGGAGAAGGAGTGCAAGCCAGTGTCAAAATTTGCGCACACTTGACACTTTTTTGAGGGAAAGTTGTCTAATGCACCATGATGTATATATGTTCAAAATTTGGCAGTCTACACAAGGCAAATCTGCAACAACGACACTCAAAAAACTATGGAAGTGATATTCAGTGTGCTGAGATTTGAACATAACTGAATTTTCTTACGAGTATTTTTCTTTTGGTTGTGTGCGTGTGTGTGTATGTGTGTTCGTAATGTCCTTAAGGCCTGTGTAAACAAGAAAGCCTA
>JAGKTI010017302.1:0-18627 GCA_018397915.1 Birgus latro | reverse complement strand
TTGGAGAAAGCATATGACAGGGTGGACAGACAAGGATTGTTGAAAGTATTAAGAATATATGGAGTAGAGGGGAAGCTGCTGAATGCCATGAAGAGTATCTATGCGGGTGCTAAGGCTGCAGTGCGTATGGATAGTGAACTGAGCGAATTTTTCTGTTTGAAGGTTGGATTGAAACAGGGATGTGTCATGTCCCCATGGTTGTTCAATCAGCATAAGGATGAGGTTATAAAAGAGATACAAGGTAGAGCAATGGATGCTGAAGCAGCCCTAATGAGAGATGGCAGTGTTTGGAAATCCCTGTACTGATGTCTGCAGATGATACTATGAAGACGAAGGGGAGCTTCAAGGCTTGGTGGATGAGTCTGGGAGAGTGTGTAAGATGAATGTAGGAAAGAGTAAAGTTGTGGCCTTTGAGAGAGATGGAGTCAGTGAATATAGAGTGAGGTTGGATGAGGAGGAAATGGAAAATGTAAGTGTCTTTAAGTACTTGGGTAGTGTGATGAGTAAGGATGGAAGTTTAGAGGGTGAAGTACTTGAAAGGGTACAACAAGGAAGAAAGGTTGCTGGTTCCTTGAAAGCAGTGATATGAAACAGGGAAGTGAGCATGTATGTGAAAAAGTTACTACATTACAGTATTGTGATACCAACTCTAATGCATGGAAGTGAAGCTTGAACCTTGTTGGAGGGACAGAAGTCAAGAGTGAGAGCAGTGAAAATGAGTTATTTGAAAGGAACATGTGGGGTCACATGGAGAGACATGCTGACAAATGAGGAAGTGAAGGAGCATTGTTGTGTGGATGTGGATGTGATAGAATGTGTTAGGAGAAACACATTTAGGTGGTTTGGCCATGTGGAGAGGATGGAGAGTGAGAGTCTGACGAGGAGAGTATATGTGAGTGAGGTGGAGAGGGGGAGAGGGAGGGGGATGAAATGGATGGATGGAGTGGAGATGTATATGAGGGAGGGGGGTGTGAGCTGGGAGGGGGGTGTGAGCTGGGCGCAAGGCAGTGAAATGAAAGGGGACACGGTGACGTGGAGGCAATTTGTTTGTGGCCATCCCTTAAGGGATTAAGGTGTCTGGCATCATAATCTTCATTTTTCGTCCTTCTGTTCCCATATTCAAACTGGGGCTGGATGTGCGATGGCTTTTCTCCACTGCTTCCTATCCTGGATTAAATCTTCTCCAATACCCAGTCTTTCCATATCTTGCATTACAACACTTTTCCAGGTCTTCTTAGGTCTTCCTGGCAGTCGACATCCCACCACTTCCAGTTCCTCTGCTATTTTCACACAGCTCCCTTCCTCACTCCTCCTCAAGTAACCAAACCATCTAAGCTGCTTCTGCAAGATGATATCGAGATCCTTCACCCCGCATCTTCTGGCTACCTCCTCACTCAAAACTCTGTCCTCCCATCTCACTCCCGCCATGTATCTTAACATTCTACGATCAGTACTCCTCAGAACATTCATCAGTCTATCTGTCAAAGCCCATGTTTCAGCACCATATATCAATACTGGTCTAATGCAGGCCTCATATATTTTACTTCTGTGTCTCAGTGGTATGTGTTTGTTGACCAGTAGGCTAGCTATTTCCTCCCACTTTAACCTTGCTGCTGCCACTCTTGTTCTGACTGATCTCTCCACCCTTGCTTCACAGTCCAATATTTCTCCTAGATAGCAGAACTGCTGCACTTCCTGTAGTGTGCCCCCATTCACCTCTAGCACATCCTCTGCTTCATCTCCCTCCACCTCTCTTCTTAAGAAGGCTGGGCAGTGGAAATTTTGCACTCCTCTCAAATTCTGCAGACCTGAACACCTTCTATGGCACCACTTATTACACTCCATGAACAACACTGAGTTCACTCCTACTCCTCTGCCACAGCAACCACAAGGCCATTTTCCTGACGGAATTCTTTCTACTGGTTTCTTGCCTGTCACCATTACCTTTGTCTTATCCATATTTATTTTCATTCCCCTATTCTCCATTCCATTTTTCCATCTATTAAACATTTCCACCACATCTTCTTTAGTCTCCGCTGTCAGCACTAGGTCATCAGCATACAGCAATTCCCATGGGCCTTCCCCCCTACATTCCTATGTTGCCTCCTCTATTACTATGTTAAACAGCAATGGACTGAGTGCTGAACCATGATGTACCCCAGCTCCTATTCCAAAATTTCCTGATGTTCCTGCTATTGTCTTGGCTTTTGATCTTGTATCAATATAGAGAGACATGACAGATGCAGTGAGTCTCTCAGGCACATTCTGTCTTCTCAAGGCCCACTCTATAACTCTCCTTGGTACTCTATCAGAAGCTTTTTCCAAGTCCACAAACACATGGTACAAGCATTTCCTCCTCTGTTGAAACTTTTCCTGCAACTGTCTCATGATGAATATTGCATCTATTGTGGATTTACCTACGCAAAATCCAAGCTGTCGGTTATCTATCTTCACTATCTGCTTCAGTCTTCCTTCCAGCACCTTTTCGAATATCTTCATTCCATACTCCAACAGTCTGACTGGTGTTGTCCAGCTATCTCTCCAGTCCTCAGGTGGCTGTCCTCCTACTAAGATGTTATTAAAAATCCTTGTCAATTCTTTTACACCAGTACTTCCAGCCTTTTTTATCAGATCAGCTGTTATACCTGTTGGGCCTGGAGCTTTCCCGGCCTTCATTTTCTTTAACCTGAGGAATCCCGTATGATTACGTCGCGATGTTTTGTCACAACTACACCCATCAACGCATGGGTACGTCGCGCAATTGCAAGGGTCATAATTTGCACAATTTTCAAGTTTCGTGGGTGATTTTTGGTAGGCATATGTGGGAGACCTTCCTCTACCTGCTGTCAAGCAGGGATACTGCCTGGCCCCACCTAATCCCCCCTTCCCCCCACACTGGGCAATTCACCTGTTAGCAGTAAGCTGGCCAGTAAAGGTATGTTGCCCCACGGTCTCTCCAATGACGAAGTTCAAGGTGAAAGTGATTCCTCTGTTAGCAGTAAGCTGGCCAGTAAAGGTATGTTGCCCCACGGTCTCTCCAATGACGAAGTTCAAGGTGAAAGTGATTCCTCTGTTAGCAGTATGCTGGCCAGTAAAGGTATGTTGCCCCACGGTCTCTCCAATGATGAAATTCACGGTGAAAGTGATTCCTGAGGTGGAGGACAAAGAAATAAAGAAGCTAGAGCAAGAAACAAACAGAAGTGATGAGGTGGTAATGTCATAAAAGGAAGGTGCCATATGTGGATGTGTTTGGTGACTGAACAATGCTTCTATTGCCTATATAAGTGTGTTAAAACCAATATAGTCTGTTACTACAAATAAATTCGTACCAAATACATAAATAAATACGTAATTGAAAGTGGCCTGAATTAGTTAACCCTTCTATAGTTCGTTTTCTTTAGCCAGGTACACTGAAAAAGGAGGAAAACGTAAGGTTGCATGACACCTGTATCAACAGTTTCAAGCACAGGATCGCGATTTCTCTATGAATTTTCGATGTTTCTCACCAAAAGCGAAGGTTTGAGCCAATAAAAAATTTTCCCAAAAATGCTCGGGATGAGTATCGTAGGTTGGAAATTGGTCGGGACGTGACGGGTTAAGACTATCTCTACTTCAGCTTCTGTTATCATTGCAACTGGCTTTTCAACTTTTCCCATCTCTTCTATCTCATAATTATTTTCTTCATTTAACAGTTCCTCAAAGTGCCTCTTCCACCTTTCCAATATTTCTGCCTCATCAGTTTTTACTTCCCCATTTTCATCCTTTACAAATTTAGCTTCCACCACATCTTTCCTCTCCTTCCTCATCTGTCTTGCAATTTTAAATATTTTTGTCCATCCTTGTGCACTCTTCAGATCTCTACTCAAACTTTCCCATGCCACCTTTTTTGCTCCGGCCACTTCTCTCTTTGCCTGTATTTTCTTTTCATTTCATTATACAGCATTCTCTTCTGTCTTCTTCCCTTCTAGTTCTCTGCCATACTTTAAATGTTCTTTTCTTCTCACTTATAGCCTGCTTCACCTCCTCATACCACCACCACGTCTCTCTTTTTTTTTCTCCTGTGGCCTGTTGTTTCTCTACAGACTTCCCTCGCAGCCTCTGTTATATTAACCCTAAAGTGTTTCCAATTGCCTCTCTGGCAATAGACAGATAGACAGATAAACAGATCAAGATATACTGTAAGAAAGCAAGCTAATTCATGATGTTACCTGCATGGCATAAGAGGCACACGTCTGGGTATTAGCATCAGTGGCAGCTAGGAATGCTCGTCCTAGTTCTGTCACCAACTGCACAATAAAGGATTCAGATTCTATGTCCAGGTGGATTTCATTTAGGTCATCTGGAAAAGAAGAACAGAGTACCTTAGAATTATGCATGATTGCTTTTATTATACAGATTCCAAATATGGCATCCTCCAAAATTAATAAACTGTTATTTTCCCAGTGGATGGAAGTGAATATATGGTACAGTGTACTTACTTATTCCATGCATGTCAAAAATGGCACTGGCATAATATTCAGCTTGGGGACAGAACTCTTCCACTTGCCCTGCATCCTGCAAGGAGGACCCTGATCCAACCTGGAGAGTGCCATCTCCCGCATGGGGGGCTGCTGCTCTTTACATAGTTTTTTGCACTATATGGGAAATAATTCTCCTGTGGTCATTTCCCTGCTTCTCAAACTTGCTGGAGACATTGAGAGCAATTCTAGGCACCATACACAATACATATACCTTGTTTGCTCCCTACACATCATAAGTACAAGACATACATATGTATCAAAGAGTCAAAGTTATAAAAATGAATACGATGTCTGTCAACGAAAAGCCAAAAAATTAATTAAATGCAGTAAGAAACACCTTGAGGCACATATTGCAAGTAACAGAAAATCAAACCCAAAAGAATTTTTCAGTTACATAAGAAGCAAAAGGTAATAACTCCAACAATCAGCCCCTTAATCACAGATAACAGAGAGCACACTGATGATGAAACTATGATGGCAAAAATTCTTAATACTTTCTTCGCATCAGTATTTACAACAGAAAATATACATACGATTCCTGCTGTTTCCTTCATTCCTATAGAAGAGAGCAACATAATCATTGACATTACAGTTAGCGATCACGACATACTGCTTGCAATAAACATATTAAAAGAGAACAAAACATCAGGACCGGACAAAATATATCCACGTGTATTGAAGGAACTACAGAATGAAATATCAAAGCCTTTATCTGAACTTTTTAATTTATCACTTAAAAGCAGTAAGGTGCCACATGAATGGAAGTTTGCTAACGTAACCTCAATATCCAAAAAGGGCAACAGAGCCCAACCAGAAAACTACCAACCAATTAGTTTAACATCGGTGGTTTGCAAATTGCTTGAAACTATTATCAGAGACAAGCTTGTGAAACACTTAGAAACAAACTATCTCACTGAAGATTCGCAACATGGTTTTCATAATAATTGCTCTTGCCTCATGAATCTGCTGGACTTTTTCAATGATATACCGAACATGTATAACGAGACTAAATCTGTTGATGTGGTCTACCTCGATTTTCAAAAGGCTTTTGACAAAGTTCCACACAAAAGACTCCTTCAGAAGCTAAAGGCACATGGTTTCAGCGGCAATGTTCTCGGGTGGGTAGAAGATTGGCTCACCAAACGAAAGCAGAGAGTCGTAATAAATGGACAAGTCAGACTGGATAAACGTTACAAGTGGAGTGCCACAGAGTTCCGTGTTAGGTCCTATTCTTTTCTTAATATATGTAAATGATACTGACAAAGGATTGTGTTGTAAGATTTCAAAATTTGCTGATGATACTAAAATAGGTAACAGAGCAGATACGGCACAGCAAAGGCAAGCAATTCAGAGAGATCTTGATCACCTGATTAACTGGGTCCAAGTCTGGCAAATGGGTTTCATTATTAATAAATGCACAGTCCTAAACATTGCCAGTAAAAATGTAAGAGCTAGTTACTGTATAGCATGAATAATATCCAACTTGATAAGGTAAACCATGAAAGACTTAAGAGTTATAATAAACGATTTGAAACCAAGCAAACAATGTACAGAAGTAGTGAAAAAGGCCAACAAATTGATTGGATTTACAGGCAGAGCATTTGAATATAAGTGCAATAATATCATCCTCACTTTGTATAATTCCTCAGTATGCCCACACTTGGAGTACTGCATTCAGTTTTGGTCACCGTATTATAAAAAGGATATGGAAAAGCTTGAAAGAGTGCAGCGAAGGACGACAAAGATGATACCTAGATTGAGAAATAAACCGTATGAGGAATGTTTAGAAGCCCTGAATCTCTTTACCCTAACTAAACGGAGGATACAACGAGATTTAATCCAAGTATTCAAATTATTCAAAGGACATGATAACACTGCTGTCGATAAATACTTCACAGCTGATCACTCGAATTATACTAGAGGCAACAGGCATAAAATAACTGGCAAACGATTCCAGTCGCATGAAACTAAGCATTTCTTCTTCAACAGAGTTGTAAATATATGGAATAAATTGCCCTCCAATGTAGTAAATTGTAATACAGTACTAATCTTTAAAGGTCACCTGGATAAATATTTGTCGTCTAACCCCCAGCTTAATACATTTACTCCCGAATAAAACACTTGCATATGTATAGATTTTTAGTTTTTTTATATTTTTTTATAGCCTGGATCAATTTATTAAATGCAAATATAGTATATGCACAGACTAGGATATGCACAGATAGCCCTGAGTTAACGGACACTACTCATACTTTCGACTTGTGATGGGCTATGGATCACTGAGGGTCCCTGTTAGTTTAGTGACCATCATCGGGATTTTTTTAATGTATCAGGGGTCACTGCTTCAGGAGGAGACTTGTGTGCCTGTCCCGAATGGGAAAGTTCCTAGTCTCAGTGGAATGAACGGAGCTGGGGCCTGACTGACTGCTGCCTACCTTAATAGCGCCAGGCAAGGCTGCCGCACCACCCCTGAACGTCCACACTGTGCACTGTGCAATGTCCACGCTGTGTCCACAGACGCCCCGTTAACTTGGCGTACCCATAGGCAGTGTCATGCGTTATTTATTTATTCGATTATTCATTTTGCATTACTACTTTCCCTTCCAGATTATTCATACTGGTAGCTTATAGATAAAGTATTATAGAATCTAGCTGTTCCTTTTCAGTCTTTCCTATGAAATTTCCATGTCAATTTTTCCATGCATGCTGCATGTTGATTTTTCTCACTTTTCTTGCCAGTTTTAAATGGAGGGTCTGGAGGTGGGGGGAGCCTTCTTGCTTTACTATCCTTATCCTTCAGCATGTAGAATTAGATCTTGTAATCATAGTCTACTCTGTAACAAACAGTCTCGAAAGGACCATAAGGTCTGTTGCTGTTTGCTTTCCTTTGTACTCCATTGTATCTGTTCGATGAACTTCATGCAGAGAATGGATCACATGCACTATACTAACAAATGCCAGACAATATCACTGCACATGGCAGTGTGACAGGTGTGACACATCCACAAACATCCCTCCTGTCAAACTAAACACAACTCCCCATACCTCCAACAACTCCCCCACTCACAAAACTTACTCACATCACAACTTAGTCCCTGCACACAAGTGCTACTCCTATACCACAGACACACACCAGATGCACATCATTTTACATCTCTGTCTATCTATAGCCAGATGCCTTAATCCCAGAAGAGGTGGCCACAAACAAACTGCCTCCATGTTGCACTGTCCCCTGCCATTTTGCTGCCTTCTCCCCAGCTCACATCCTCCTTTCTCATATATCTCTCCACTCCATCCCTCCATTTCATCCTCAGTCTCCTCCTCCCTCTCCCCCTCTCCACTGCAATAACATACTCATTAACATACTACAAATAAACGTTAATGGCCTTCACAAAAAAACATCAGAATAAAAACAATTTCTTCACAACCATGGCATATGCAAAGCACTCTTACGAGAAACAAAACTGACACACACACAACGGATCCCAAAATCAGACACTACTCACACAATTGCCCAGACAGAGCTGAGGGCCACAGAGGAGGCTTCATCATATATATTCACCCATCAATCCACTATGAAAACACAACACAAACAATATAATTACACAGCACTGGAAATTTAGTGACTCAGTGTCACATCAGGTCACAAACAAGAAATCAACACTTTCACCAATTACATTCCTCCAGCGCAATACAACCCTCAGAACTCCCTTTAATACGCACACCTAACGCTATCTTTGCTGGGGACTTTAATGCAAAAACAATGCCTGGTATGAACATTGAACACAACCAAAACAACCATAGAAGCCTCGACATTGCTTCACAACTTAACATGTACATTCTCAACACCTCGCAATACACCCTCATCCCTCACCAGATAAACTGCACCCCAACCCCAGACATAAGATTCAGTTCACCGATACCTGCACTCAAAACCACACGGTGAACAGAATCCAAACTCGCTACATATAATCTCCCCATCACTATCACTACTGAAACAAGCCAAACCTACATGATCACCCCTAACATCCAAAAACTACAAGAAGGCACACTTTTCACTGGAGAAAGAGAACAATACTTCAGCAGACTAAACAATTCGCCCATCACCAACAGTAACAGGCACATTACAAAGTTCAACATCATACACCATGCTGACAAACATCACATCTCACGAGGCAATAGAAGACATAACAATCCAAACTCTACACTAGAGACTGCCTGCCTTAGACAACATGACAGACTTTAACAGAAATCACCTCTCCCATACACCCATGACACCATCACAAGGCTCCAAGAACTACCCAATGAGACTGAATCATATCCTATCACTTAAAAGGCTACACCAAGTTTGTGTTATGTTGGCCTTGGTCACCAAATGGTGGCTCTCCACACTGCTTGATCTCTGGTAGCCACCCGATTCAGTCACTTATTTATGAGGTCACATTCTATGCCCTCATCCCAGGACTTTTTCGGCCTGCCTCTCGCAACCCTACCACCAACCTTCATGCTTCTCACCTTCCAAACCTAACTGTCATCCCCCATCCTCTCTACATGCCCAAACCATCTCAATATACCCATCATCGCAACATCGATACACTATAGAGACGTAATCCTAGCTCCCCCCAGGCCTCGCAGCCAAAGACTCATCACACACCCATCTAATCACTGTCATTTCTGTATGTCTGAGCCCACATATATCCTATTCCTTTCCTGTCAAGGCCCCACTACCATACAGCATTATACTTCCAATACATGCTGCACACTTCCAACATTTGCTGCATACTTCCAACACATGTTGCATACAAAGATCCCTTAGCATGGAGGGAGAGCCCTCTCAATGTCAGGAAAGGCAACAGCTCCACAAACTTCCTCACTCCACTCCTTACACTAGGCCCTCCTCCAGGACATACCATGTCCCTCAAATAAAAAAACTCTTTCACACACTCAAGACTCTCTGGAAGATCACTCCTTTCACACCTGACAATCTCTACCTGCTCTCCCCAACACACTGCACATGAAATCAGCATTATTTTGAAATCAACCTCTAATACCACCACATCTCTTATGCATCCGCTTATCTCATACACTGCACAAGATAAGTTACTTCTGACACCCTTGCTGCAAACTGTACATGGCCAAACTCCCTCTGCTTTGACAGTACTGCCACCAGCCCTAGATATCATCACTTTAGTTTATCCACATTAGGTCTCAAACCTTTGTGCCCCATCCCATCTCTTCATTACCTAAATCTTTCCTTCGCCACCATTTCCTTCTCTGCAATCAACAAGTTATAAGCATACAGCACCTCCCATGGGAGTCCCTTTCCGAAGTCAGATGAGAAAGCTTCATGCACCATGACAAACAATAAAGGGCTCAAGACTGACCCCTGATGTACGTAAACATTCATGGAAAATTCATCACTCAAATCTCCATTCACTCTCACCAAGGTGCAAGGACCCACATACACATGTGGCCATAACCACTCTAGCCAGCCACTCTTCGATTCCATGCTTTCTCATTGCTCACATCATAACCTCCCTAGAGACTCCGTCAAAAGCCTTCTGCAAGTCAACAAAAACAGAGCACAGGTCTCTTTTCTTTCCTAGATATTTTTCCTGATACCGTCAGACAATGAATATGGCATCAGAGGTCACTTTGCCTGGCACTAACCCAAACGACATCTCATCAATATTCACTTTTGTATTCAATATACCTCCTAGGACTCACCAATATCTTCATTTTCTGGTCCAAAAGTTTTGTGCCTCTATAACTTCCTCTTTTAAGAGCATCACCCTTCCCCTTGTCCTCTATTACAATCACACTCGTCAGTCCTCTAGGACAACATATGCATATATAATAATATTTATTAACTCTGTACTTGGAAGGAAAAATTTTACACTCTTCAGCCAGTCATCTGGGACAACACACTCATATATAATGTATTTATCAAATCAGTACACGAGGGAAAAAGTATGAAATGTACCATAGAAGAGGAATACGCAATACATACAGCATGTGTATTTAAAATTGAATTTAGAGAAAACTCAAAGGATAGGGACATACAGCTATTGTTTCCATGAAAAGACTCATGGCAGAGTTTTGGTGGCGAAAATGGTGGCGTTGAACTGTTTCGGTGGTGAAATACCCAATGGACAAGTGGTGTCGATTTAGATGTGGGGGATTCCAGCGGAATTTTAAAAAGTCAGCCTCATTTGCCATGACGGATATTGCTGTCTTCCAGATGATGTGCTGGCAGATAATTTGAGAGTTTACTGTATCTCACAATGTTCTGTTCTCAGCAGTGTTTAATGTCTGAAAGTTTAAATGCCACTGACAAACAGCATTTATGCACAAAAATACTTTAATTTACCTGTATAAAGTCCTGGGTGAATGCCCCAAAGCATGGAGCAATTAAGCTGTCATGTTTTCTAATACTATATCAACAAAGTTATTATCTTGTGCAGCAATTCTGTTTTTGCAGTAAAATTTCCTCATATAGTACAATCAAAGACAGAAGTCATGTCCTGAAGTTTAGTGAAAACATCTGCTGAATGGCTTCAGTTTTGGTGCGCTCTGCTTTGTGTCATACGGATGGATGGTTGCAATGAGTTACCATTTGCTCCAAGTGACCAGCCTGTGGGTGTGAGCAGATATATGTATATTTTTTTTTCTGTAACAAAGCAAGACAAGTCGATATATTATATTTTTTCTGACTGCTACTTTTACTTGATATATGAGCCGTTTCTCATGTGTTCTCATTTTCAATGCAATGTCAACAACACTTTAATTCAATTAGCTACAGACATAGTCTGGAAATCAGCTCTACTTTATTAATTTAGCTTCTTTGTACTAGTTTTAAGTTGCGATTGTCACTATCTGTCCAGTGTTATCAAATAAAGTTATCCAAACTATTCTACATACAGTAAGTCCACGTATTTCGACGCATTTTACTTTGACGCTTCATTTTTCACAATAGAAAAAAGTTTCCGACATGTCGCAAACTTCGTCATTTTTTCCCAATTTTCGTCGCCGCTTCCAGCTGGCAGCCGACACTCAGCAGACAACGCATACCGATGCAATTTGTTGGTGGCCATCTTGCAACCACCCTGCCCTCTATCGATACAGCAGCGGTACTACAGACCCCTTCACCAATGTGTTTTTTGTGCAGCCGAGAAGCAGAGGATTTTGCAGCTCATTGAGGAGGGGTTGACAGCCCCTGAGATACGTTGCCTGACTGGGGATCCTGACAGCACCATAAGGACACTCAGAAAAAACAAGGCAACTCCCAAAAAGCAGGTGAGTGCACGTAAAATAACAATAAAGTAAATGTGTCTGTGTTTTTTTCCCCTTGATCTTTATTTGTGCCACGATTTTTTACTGTATCAATATCCACCTAATGGAATTAATTCTTACAGTTAATCAACCAACTGTTAGAACAATTCAGTGAAAGAATATGCAGCATTGCAATGAAAATCGGTAACATTGGTTACTGTTATGTTGCATTATACCCCTAAGGAAGAACAAGGAACCTCTCAACAAGCAGGTGAGTGCATGTAAAATAACAATAAAGTAAATGTGTCTGTGTTTTTTTTTCCCTTAATCTTTATTTGTGCCACTGTTTTTTACTGTATCAATATTCACCTAATGGAGTTTGTTTTTTGTGTGTGATCAGACGCACAAGCCTAGACACAGCAGAGGTGGACGAAACGGCTGTACGACACCACTTGACACACTACGACTTAGACTCAGGTGTGGTTGACATAACAGAAAAAGAGATGAACTCTAGTGAAGAGAATGAAAGGCCAGATAACACTGCACAGGAGATGACCACTCACAAATTGTCCCACAGCCTGTCCACCATAACCGACATAGCAACATCCTTCAAGACATACACCGGGACTATGCCTGAGGCTACCCAGATCCTATCCACCTTGAATGATCTGAAGTCTCAAGTGATGGCAGTCTACAACAGAAACATACTGGAGCAGAGACAAGCCAGGATCACATGATTTTTTAATGTGACACAGAATGTGGCTGTTATATTATGCAAGACTTAGACATGACAGGAGAGGAGGATGAAGGAGGAGAAGTGGACAGAGAGGAAGTGGAATTGCAGGAGCCTGAATTCGACTTTGAGGGCTTCTGCTTAGGTGATAGGGCTTCCCCAGAGATGCCCATGTCACCTAGTAACTAGACCATCCACCCTCAACACACCTTCACCTGCCACTCATGCCAGTGTTTACTTTATTTCTGGTAAGGATTTTTGGTCTGGAGCTCTTTATAACAGTTCTAATGTCATTTCAGGTACATGTTTATTGTGTTATGCTGTTTAAGCAACTAGTAAATACTCCATATTTAATTTTGGGTGGGGCCTATTTGGTGTTATGGGACTTCGATAGGGTAAGGTAGCTGTCCCACTGGAACGCCCATCTATTTTTCACATTGATTCTTAACTTCACACTTCGACATTTCACGTTTCGCAACGTTTTGGCAGAACATCAAAACAGCAAAAAATGAGGACTTACTGTATGTGGATAGAGTTACTGTACAAGTATAATGATAACTGAATGTTTTGTTATGAGCAGTGACAAGAATCCCAGTGGCTGGAGTTCAAACACATTCGTGTGCTTCATTCTAGGTGCAATTCGCCTCTTACGGCATAAGTACTTCTTGCACGTGCTGCCTTCCATCACTGTGATTATTTCCTGGTCTTGTATTAGTGTGGTAACACAAGGATGACCTAGATGATGATCACTCATTGTGCCTTCCTCCCGTAGTGGCCCAATCCATCTTTCAACTGTTCTGCTTACAAAGAATATGTGCATTGTTTTTTCAGGATTCTCTCCTCCTAAATAAAAGTATCTCATGCTACCTCTCATTTCATCTTTCTGGTACTTGGATGCACATTGTGTGTCCTCTCGAAACCAAGGTATATACAAGACATTTTGTGACAAGATATAAAATGTAACGGTCAGGCAGTCATCACTTAACTGAATATGCTTCACACTTCATCTCTCGAAGGCAGTAAATCTAGCGAATGGATGTTACGGCTTCAGAACTCCCTGGGTTCATTCATCCCGTCATCTTAAGAGCAGCAGATATGAAACTTGAGGAAAATCAGGCTAGCCAACTGCGAATATGTAAAAGTGGTGGCGCTCTCACATTGTTTCATACGTTACACTTATATCTTTGGACCAAGCTGCGACACTACTTTTGTCTTTGTACCTTTACCTTGAGACAATAAACTGAAGCAAATCACACTTATAGTTTCTGTGGGGGGGGGGGGAATGGCATGATTACCCCACTGTATAGTACAAAGAATGCTTCAGGACATAAATATATCCTAGTCATTTTATACCATAACTACTATGACTAACCCTTATTTGAGACATAGGTGTACAGGCGACTGGGATCAATAGCACCAAGAAGTCCAAGACACTCAGCCACTGTCAGCTGCACCTCCTCTTCAACCTCTCGGCACTGACCTGCAGCATAATAATTATTATCATTATTTACAATATATGAAATAAATGGGAAGCTGTTGAATGCCATGAAGAGTATGTATGAGGGCGCTAGGGCTGCAGTGTGTGCATATGGTGAACTGAATGAATTTTTCAGTCTGAATACTGGACTGAAACAAAGATGTGACATCTCTCCATGGTTGTTCAATTTGTATATGAATGAAGTTATAAAAGAGCTACAATATGGCAGTGGATGTTGAAGGGACCCTAATATGAGAAGGAAGCATTTGGAAACGTCCTGTTCTGTTGTTTGCAGATGATACTATACTGTTAAGTGAAGACCAAGGGGAACTGCAAGGATTAGTGATTGAGTTTGGGAGAGTTTGTAAGAAACAAAATCTAAAGATGAATGTAGAGAAAAGTTATGGTATTCAAGAGAAATGAAGTAACAGAGGGTACAGTGAGGCTAAATAGTGTGGGGATAAGGGAATGTGATTGCATTTAAGTACTTCAGTAGTGTGATGGGTAAGGATGGAAGTTTAGAGATAGGAAGTGCTTGAAAGGGTACAACAGGGAAGAAAGGCTTCTGGTTCCCTGAAAGCAGTGATAAGACAGAGGGAAGTGAGCACAGAAGTAAAAAAGTTGCTGCACGTTAGTATTGTGATCCAACATATGGAAACAGGACTTGAACCTTGTTGAAAGGACACATGTCAAGAAGGAGAGCAGTGCATTTCTCAAAAAGCTTTCTATAACATCTACATCCACACCACAATGCTACTTTACTTCCTTATTTGTCAGTCTGTCTCTCCAAGTAACACCACCTCTCTTCCTCTAAACCTCACCTTTTCTTCCTCACAGAGACTCAACTGTCTGAGGTGACTGATAGAAAACCCTTCTCAGTATCCTCCTACTTTCTCTATACTCATTTAAAAGCCAAATGTGGCTGTTGTGTATATCTACGCAACAACACGTCTTATTCTCGTGTTCCTGAACTTGAATCTCCAAAACTTTCTACTCTCTGGCTTCGGCTATCCTGTCATTCTCTGATTAAATATATTTCTGCTATTTACTTACCCTCTAATTCTACTGACTGAAAAATTCTTTGACTATCACACTTCTAAGATGGAACACAACCTATCAATTTCGCTTTCCTCTGAAATCTCCATTCTAGGTGATTTCAATGTTCACCACCACCTTTGGTTCTCCTCTCCTTTCATTGATCCACCTGGTGAACAAGCTTACAACTTTTCAATCTTTAATAGCCTAGAGTAGCTTGTACAGCTGACCGCACTGGAAAGTTCCAACATACCTGACCTCTTCCTTACAACTAATCCTTCTGCTTACGCTGTTAATCTTTTCTTCCTGTTGGGCAATCGGCTGACCGATCAAAACATTAAAGATGGCGGAGGCTGCCTGGTGAAGACTAACTGAAGAAGTTTATTTGATAAAGTCTGTATGCTCAAGTGTCAACAAAACTCACAATTAACACATTAATAATCATTCTTATATACATGGTGATAATGATGGAAGGCATTATACTTTGTCTTAGCTCAGAGATAGGTGCTTCGTCACTAACCAGTTCATAGCGGTTTTATAACAGTTGTATTATGCCCAAGTAGACACAAGGCTGATCAACCTACCATTTTTTGTGCCTATTGTTACGTGTAATACATGCATTGACTGACTGCTTGATTGTGTGCCTGTGTAAAGTGGAGGCAAATGGGAAAAAGTGGGGTGAGAAGGGGGGCTTTAGACAACCGTCCAGAACCAAATACCATTTTTCCCATAAGTATAGTTATTTCTATGGCATGATTTTCTATGGTGCAGAATTGTTCCAGAACCAATTAGCCGCGCCACAGGCGACTTGACTGTATACTAAAAAGATTTCTCGGTATAATTTTACCTGTCCCATTATTGCCATATTTCTAACATAATTCACCTTAACAGTTGAAGTCTCACTGCTCCTCAGTAACTGATCTAGGTCTGCTAAAGACTCAGAAGGCCTTACATGCAACATATAAATGCAGATCTGTGCTTACTGAGAAGGACACTGAAGAGTTCTGAAAGTGTGGGATGCACATTATCAGCATCTGTGGTGAGGTGATGAATAGCAGTCTGGTTATGGCGCAGGCTGTGCCGCAGGCGGGCAAGAGCATTCATTCGCACATCTACACTCTCGTGAGTCAGTCCCCGCAAGATATTTCTCAAGACCTCCAGAACTTCGTCAGTGCTCCCCCTAGGATGAAACCAAATTATTTATTTCACAATTCTAATTCAAAAAAATTTAAAAATGGATCTTATCATTCATTCACTACAGGTAATCCTCCCTGAAAGTCTGGAATGTGTTAAAAAATATGCAATTTTTCATGCAAGTGGTACTGAAAACTTTAAACTACCAAACTAGCTTCATAAACAGCAGTATAAGTCTTTTAGGCAACTTTCCTACAACTTACTGTCAATTCAACATCAAAAAACAATGTCAATATATAAGACTTATAATGAAGGTATGAGCTGGAAAACAATGCCTTCACATTGTAGATTTGATATAAGATAGCAGAACACCCTATACAAACCTCCCTCTATCCCCCAAAAGGAGGATAGGAGACTGCATGAGAAAGGCAACTTCAGACAGCAGTCCACCAGATTTAAATTTAGATGAACCTGAGGCCAAAACAACAACACTGAGGGCTAACTTTACCTGAGATTCACTGACAAAGTTGCTATGAATATTAAGAGACATGCAGAAAAAGATAAAGCATCAATATGTTAAGTCTGGACTACTAAAGTAGTATGGCTTTACCCTAACTTGGCTGGCTTCCTAAAATTTGTCATTAATAAGTTTCATTGCATGTTGGTACCCTGCATTACAGTCAGGTATTGATGCTGCAGTCGCACCAACATGGCCACGTGACTCCAATACCTGGTTATACAAATGTCCTCAACGCCCACTCTCTTCCCCCCAAAAAGGATGGTGGAATGCAGGAACATAGCAGCTTCAGCCTGCAGTCCACCAGGTTTAATGTTCAGATGATCCTAGAGTTGCAACTACAGTACTACCTGCACTACTCTATTATAACAGTCATCACCCTGGCCGTAGGGTCGGAGGATCGAATCCACCCAAGGGTCAATGGTAGACATCAGGAAGGGCATCCGGTCATAAAATGCTACACGCTCCAATTCCAAAAAGGCCGACGCATGCAAGCATGTTGCAGCCTTCAAAAAATGAAAAACAAAACGATCACAGAAGACACCAACGCATGAATGTCAAGGGAATCTGGACAAGTTTCCTGTGGTTTTATGTCACTGTTCTTTGGCAACCTTCTTATAAAACTCAGAACACTTGTATACAATTCAAATGGATTAAAGTATCAACTGTGAGGAAACCAATTAAGTTTTGTATAACTTTATTCTTATGTTACATCTGTCCAGTGAGACTGGGTGGCAAATAACTGAGGCTACATTTTGTCTAGCTTACTCTTCAACTCGTAGCTGGTGATCCACAATGGCCTGGTTAATGGAAGAGAGAGCTTCAACATCCGGCAACAGTGGCAGGTTCATGAGGAGTGGCTTGACTGATGGAGTTTCAACCTGAAAATAATGGATTACAAGAAAAAATAAATTACAAATACAGTTATGGGTCCTCTGATAATAATATATACATATCTTATCAATCGAGCCACAGTAGTTTAGTGGCAGCTGGACTGTTATCCTGATATGGGTGTGCCGAGAATCTGAGGTTCAAAGTCCTAATTGTGGTGGAAGCTGATAGTAGCTCCTTCCACACACACCTGCAAATAACCTGATTGTTGGTTCATTTACGTGATGTAGCCAACATAACCCTTTCACATACATTGCCCTTACTATGTACAACCCTTTTCCATTCTTACTTGGCTACCAGGTGGAGAGTGTTTAATTCTGGCTATCACTCTCCCTCTGAGGAGAAGGTCCAGTCCTGCAGCAGACCACATATGGAAAAATACTGTATATATTCTTACCAGTACTGTGCTTAAAAAGATAAAGTATGTTTTGCACAGTATCCACCAAACACTTCAAAATGACATAAATGCCAGAATATAAAAAGACAGGCATTCAAAATTGAAATAGAAACAATTTGGACTAGTTTATTACACATCTTTTCACTTTGTTCACTTCATTTATAAGGCCCCTGTATGTTCCATTTAACAGCCTTGGTCATCTAATGGAGACTCTCCATGCTGCCTGATTTCTTGCAGCCTCTCTATTTTGTCCCTTATCCATGTAGTCACACTCGATAACATTGCCCCAGGTCTTTCTTGGTTTCGTTTCGTTTTTGAAGGCTCCAACATGCTTGCATGCATCGGCCTTGGTCACCTAATGGCGGTTCTCCACGCTGCTCGATCCCTGGCAGCCTCCCTGTTCAGTCCCTTAACCCTTAAGTCACACTCAATGACCTCGTCCCATGTCTTTCTCGGTCTACCCCTCCCAACCCCTCCCCCAATATTAACACATCTCACCCTCTGTACCCAATTATCATCCCCCATCCTCTCCACATGTCCAAACCACCTCAGCCTACATCTCCTGATCACAACACCAATACACTCCAGTCCCATCCTACCTCTCAACTCTTCCATCGTAAACCCAGCCCCCCCAGGCCTTGCACGCAGGGA